>VXBA01001227.1:333943-499912 GCA_013399895.1 Serilophus lunatus
CCCTCCTCTCCTCCCATCTTTTGGGCGCATCCCCGCTCGCCCGCCCGCCCGGCGGGCTCCGTCCGCGGGCGCGAAGCGCGGGGGCCATGCCGGCGGGGCCGCCGCTGCTGCGGGGTGCCCTCCTCCTTCTCATCCTCGTCCTCCTGCTCTTCCTCGGCGCCCCGGCCCGCGGAGCCGTCTACACCAACCATTTCTTGGTGGAGCTGCACGGCGGGGGCCAGGCGGAGGCCGAGCGGGTGGCAGCAGAGCACGGCTTCAGCGGGGTGCGCAAGGTAAGCCCCCCGCGCAGGGTCGGGGCGGTGCCCTTGGCGTGGGGCTGCGGGCACGCCGTGTCCTCCCGTGGGCATCCCGGGGGTGGCCCCGGCACGGTCCTGCCCCTGCCGCTCACCTGCGGGAAGGGACGGAGCGGGGCGCGCCCGGCTGTCCCCGCGTTAATCCCCGGTTCCCCGAGGAGGTTTGAGGAGTAGCGGTACCAAGTGTTTCCTCGGCAGCCGCCCAGCAGGGTGGTTGTCCTGGGGCTGGAGAGCAGAGGAGTTTCCCACATGGTTAACTCGGTGCCTTTTGACTTTTACTATGTAAACATCCTGCCACTGAGGAGCTCCCATCCTGCGGGGCTGGGGCTGCCGCCCAGGGCTTCCTGAGCGCGGCTGAAACTGCTCGGAGAACCTACGAAAAAAAAATAATTAAAGCCTCATCTCCATGGAGAAGCTTGCACACAGTTTAAATGGAAGATTTTGTAAGGGTTTTGACACCGAAGTTTGTGAGGCTGGTGGTTTCTTAATATCCCTGTTATTCTCCTAGGGTAATAGAATGACCTTAAGCTGAAGAGAAGCTACTTGATATTAAGCATGATAAGCAATCAGTGCTTTTCACTAATGAATGCAAGTTGGGAAACTTTAAGTGCACACTGGAGGTTGTTTTCGCTCCTGAGTTCCCAGGAAATCAAACGGAGCCAGAGTGGCAGGGAGTCCCCTTCTGGCTCCTACAGAGCCCAGCTCTGCTAGAAATCTCTCCCATTCAAATCATCATTAGACTTCTGAGTATAATAGGGTACAGTCAGACCTGGGGTGAAGGCAGGGAGAAGCTGATAGATTGTCCTGGTCAATAACATTCCTGGCAGACTCGACTTGGAGGAGCACGGAGGGAAAGTGGGCTGTGAGCATTCTTGCTGCCGCTGCTGCTTGTTTGTTGTTTTTTTTTTCTTTCCCCAGCAGTTATGCAATGACAGCCTGATCCTACTTCCAAGGAAATGAATGAGAATAGCACCCTGAACTTGGATGAGTGAAATGGCTTAAAACCTCGGTTTAAAAATAAAAATTAAAAAAGCATATCAAGTGAGATTCCCTCCCTCAGGTTTGCCTTGTTTCAATTCCAGTGGGAGCTTGTTAGAGAAATGAGGACAAGATCATTGTTGCTGTGACCACAGCCAACTCCTGCTGCTGATAAGATGCTTTTGTTTTGGGCTCACAGCCTTGTCCTGATAGTGGCAGAGCTGGGCTGCTGATGCCTTTGGGAAAGGATTCGTTGTGAGGTGGTTTTGTTACATGAAATTTAGGCACGGCTTTTTGGTCAACAGTTCTCCCCTTTTACTCCCCTCCTGCTCGTGCCCCTTCCTATCCCGGGCATGTCTGACTGATAAGGCCTTACAAGGAGGGAAGGGTACCTTTCTGCATAGCTCAGCTTCTTATGACTTTTTCTAGATGCTTTCAGACGATCCTATGATCCACATGGGGAAGACATAGGGACAGAGAGGATTTTGTAGGATGGAGAAATGCAGCTTCTGGGCTGTCAGAATCCTCTCCCCTCCACCACGCCTCTCCCCAGGATGCCTCGGGCACATTAGGAGACGTACATCTTCTTCATGGAAGCCAGTCTTGTAGCTCAGCTCAGCAGAGAGCTGGAGGGAAGTCCTTCGGGTGTGTGAGAGGAGAGTACCTGCTTTCCAGGACGCGCCACGGGGGGGGCTGTTTCCCATGGACGCAGATGTCTCTAGGCATGAAGCCCAGCAGAGCCCATGGCATGTTGTGTATGTGCTTGTGGGATGGGGCAGCAGGTGGTTGCAGAGGCTCCTGAACCCGGTACATGCTGTCCCAAGAGGTTTCTGGGTTATATCATCCCAATCCCTGAAAAGATGGAAAGCCTCCCACCCCTCCTCCACAAGCATAAGAGGAAATAGCACCCTACTCTGCATCATTTTAGGCAAGAGGAAAAGTTGGTGGGGTTTGACATTTTGCTGGCTGTGTCGGGGGATAATGCACTAGAGGCTGATGACAACCTGCATTCTGCAGGGGAAACCTGTAACGGGGCTTGGGTGGTGATGGTCAGCTGGTAATAGAAGCTTGTGCCATCTACTCCAGTGGCTCTTCAGTCGTGCTGAAGAGTCTCCTCTCTGGTTTGCTCTCATCAGGCTTGTCTGGCATCTCTGCTTACAGCCTGCAGACTCAGCTTTCATGGCGATAACAGCGGTGCAGAAAGTTGAACGTGGCCGTGTGTGTGTGTGTGTAGAGAAGCAGAGCTGTTAGTGGGAAACTCTCGGGGGAAAGTACCATGTGGAGATATGCTGTCTAATGAAATATTGAAAAAATGCCAGGAAAAAAACCCCAACCAAATTATACCACAAGGAGAAGCGATCTTTTGATGCTTCAATGACACATACTGTTTGGATGATATAATGAATTTTTGGTGTAAAACAAATGCAGTTACCTTTACCCATATTGCAGAAGAGCTATTGTCTGAAAATAATCACCTTAATTTCAGTGCAGGGACTTTCCCAGTAGCAGCACAAGGGCAGATTCAGCTTTTTTTTTTGCTTTTTTTTTTTTTTTCCATGTGCAAATTTAAGATGTGTGTAAGGATTTCTTTTTTTGCCTGCTATGTATCACAGACCTCTTTTAGCATGACTTTATGATTTTTAAATTACATATTTTTAGTGCACGTTGTTTCCCCCCAATAACAAGCAATCTCTGAGCAAGTGCATATTACATTTACTTAACAGCAGGTTTCTGCAGAAATACATAAATAAGAAAGCATTGCCTCGAAGAGTAATGTTATGAACTGATACACTGATACACTTTTTAATTGATTTTTTCGCTGTGCTTCTTACCGTCATTCTGAAACCACTACAAAACTTCAGGTGAGCTAAAGGTGTACTTTACATTCTGTGCTTGATGAATTGATTAAGAAGAGCTTAGTACTTATGTAAACAGGTGCTTATGTTTAGGGATAGGATTCTACTGTGAGTCAGTGTTAAAAACACTACTTAATTTCTCTTTAACCTTCCCTGAATGACTCATTAATTCAGACCTCTTTCTAACTCTACTTGTTCTCTTTGATTTTTTTATTTTTGTTTAATGTTCATGTTTTTTCAATCCATTTGTATTTGCCAAAATTGATTCTATATGTTCCTGGTGAAACAGATACTGTGATAAAGCTTTTTTTTTTTTTTAAAATGCTTAGCCTTATCATCTTCAAGCATTCAGGAATCAAGGGGATGCTTGTGAGTGAGAACTGTAAAAGGAACAAGTTCTTTATTTTTTTTGTTGTTGTTGTTTTTTTCCCCCTGCTTTTTACCTCCTGGCATGATTGCCACCAGAATGTATTCCTTAATGCAGGCTGAAAAAGCTGCTTTCTGACCTTGCCTTGCAATTCTTAATTCATTTCTAACAAGGAGAGTTGGAAGAAGCATTTGGAAATGCTCCTATTTGGAGATCAGAGTTTAGGCATTGCTTTCCATTTTATCAAAACCACTTTGACAATCCAGAAAATGCCAACATAGTTAAATAACTAAATATTCTGCTTCTGGTAGCATTGAGATGAAGGGTTTTGAAGAATTAGCATTCAGTGGCTTCAGATTTTAAAATAAGAACCAAATATGGATTTTAAAGCATGGGGAATTTTATGTTCCCCAAAGCTGGTCTGTTTTTTTGCTTGATAGATCACTTGATCCTCTCTCCCTCTAAATCCTGCAGAACTCTGTGCACCCTTCACAGCAGTGACTTCTGTGCTTCTTGTTTTTATTTAGGAGGTTGATGATTGAGGACCAAGCTTTGTGGAGCCATTCAGTAATTTCTTGATGAAACACTGGGAGCTTTCAGAGCTTTTTTTTTTTTTTTTTTTTACGTTGCATAAACACAGATTTCTTGAAAGCAAAACTTAACAGGTGAAGAAGGTACATTCCTTGCTGCACTTCTCTGAATCTAGGCTGGGAGCCCGTGAGGTGGGAGTTGATGTGATGTAGAAGGCAGACCAAGCAGCAGAATAATGAGTTTGCAGCTTGGAAGCTCTTTGCAGGGATCAAAAGGATCTAAACACACTAAAGCATTGAAAATCCCCCTCCTGTGCAGATCAGCCTCTAAAAGTGGAGGTGTTTGCCTACCTTGGATGTCTGAAGTTACAGGTTATGCTTCTGCATGCCCAGGAGTCACTGTGATGGACAGATGGGATTCTGTGCCTGTGAAAATGCTGGTTGGGGATGTGGATTTGGGGATGTGTTTATAGATATGTGTATTTACATATATACGTGTATGTTTCTTGTTTCTTTTACCTAAATACCTATGGTTGGAGTAAAGAAGAGCAAAGAAATGTGAATTCTTAGCCAGGCTCTTGGCTGACCCCGTGTGCCTAGGTATTAACCAGCCCACTTGTGCACATAGATGGTGTTCCATCACAGATAAACCTGCCTGTTTTACCCTTACCTGTGCTGCTGTCCCAAGTGCTTGTGCAGGTGTTAATTATGGCCAGGTGAAGGTGCAGGTATGCTCCAGTGTGGGAACAGATGCTGAAGCATCCCATGCAAATGGGAGACAGAGAGCCCAGGCCTCCCCACATGAGGTGGGCTGGAGTCCAAGAACTTAAGATCAGGCCACAGACTGCAGCGTTTCTGTGCATTAATATGCTTTTAATAATTTAGTAGCTTTATGTTTTATGCTGGCTTGGAGGAAAGGATGTTTACTTGCAAAAACATGCCTGTGTTATAGAAAAAAAATCTCTCAGAGATGGAAGGTACACTGTAAATTTCCTCAGGAAGCCAAGAGCCTTAATTTCCTAGATTTCACTGTTGCAATTCTGTATTACTAAGACAAAAAAAAATTTAAATTGCATGGAAATGCTAATTGTGCAGTACTGATATTTCAAGAGGCCATCTCGCCACAGCAGCAAACACTTCAGTTTCCGTCCAAGAGATAGTCTGAACTGATGTGCTTAAATTAGAGGGAAGCAGCAATCAAGTAGCAGCAAAAGTTTGGTCCTGCTGTGAGGAGGCACACTGCTCAGTGGTGGTGTAGAGCTCCCTTTTCCAGAAAAGCTGTGGAAGAAAGTACCTGAGGAGACACAGAGAGAGCAGGTATCTGCGCCTGGAGGGAGCCTTGTCAGCTCCTCACAGGTGGATTCCACGCATGTCAAAAATCCCCCATTCCTTAAATGTAATCACTAAAGCACATGAAAGCTGTAGACTGTCAAGAAGAACATTGGAAACTACAGGCTCAAGTACATCTCTAACCTGGTTTCTGTAGAGCTCCTTCTCTACCAGAGATTCAAACTGACTGTTTGTTGGTGGTGAGTGTTCTGTTTGAGCTATAAAATAATTACCTTGTCAGATTTTTCAAAGCATTTAGTATTTGAGTGTAAAACAAGAAGGTCAGACTCTCCTGTTATAGATCCTTGCTGTAATTGCTCCATTACTGTTTTGAATATGTGGTGTAGTTGTTTCTTGGCAAAACATGCACATTAAACCTTACCTTTACTGATTTTTGTTTTGTTTGCTGAACTACAGCTCAGTAAACAAAGATAGGAAATTTTGGCTGTTTATAAAGCTGGCTGCATTTATAATTTTGTTTATTTCATATTGCTTGAACCCATTGGCAAAAATAGAACATGTGGCAGAGACCCAGGAATGGCAATACTAATAACTATTTTTTTTTTCACTTCTGGGTTGTTTTTTTAATGCTGCAGCCCAACTGAGGATATCATTTTGTTTCATTTATATTATATTTAGTTTTGCCAGTGTCAAGGAGAAAACATATCAAGAAGTGAACAGCATTTCCCAAATGCTGTGATCTCAGCACAGCAGAACAGAATATGGTGTGTACTATCCAATCTCCTGCCATCCAGGTCCGGGTGTATGTCTGATGAAAGCTTGTGTGTGTGCTGTGAAAGCACCTGGGATAACCTTCTGCTCTAAGAAGCAGCTCCAGGTCAGAGGGGCTTAAGCAGTTTGAGGCATCTTTGCTTGAAGCAGGGGTGCTGGAGTGTGTCACCTCCTGTTTTCCCAACTTTTGCAGAAGCTGGTGAGAACAGCTCACCCAGGCTCCTTTTGGCCAGAGGCTGCCTGCGTGCCACAGACCACAGCCAGCCCCCCAGGCCACCATCAAGAGCACCAGAAGTGGTCTGTTTTCTAGACAGTGACTATCTTCTAGAGCCCCAAGGGGTGCTTTTGAGGTGGGGGAACCACCAGCAGAACAGCAGCAAGTTCTTCACTGACATTTTGTGGTAGCAAATAGCGTGTTGCCTTTTACTGTGCGTCCTAACCCTGGTGACTCTCCCCTTCCTGCTTTTGTGAAGTCTTGTCAAAGCATTGCATGGAGTGACATCAGCTCCCCAGGTTGTTTGTCTTTGTACACCCCTGTGTAAAAGAGTTGTGATGGTGTGTGGGGATTGCTGTGTTGTGCTGCTGAGGTTCAGGATTTGCACCACCAGAGGCAGGATTAACGTATAGGTAGCAAATCTCTGGCTTTGCTTCTTTCAGTTCAAGTCTGCCAGTTCCTGGGCTATTTCAGACCTGTGCAATGGAGTTTGGAGTCAAAGATGTTACTCCAGAATCATCACTGCTGTATAAGCAAAGACCATTACTGTGGTCCTGCTGTCAATCCAGAGTCTTCTTCCTTCTGCCCAGATAGCTTTCTTGCAGATGACTTCCAGGCTATTTCTGGTCTACAGCATACAAGTATTGCCTGTATGTGTTTGAACTTTGGGCTCCCACGTGCTGTAGTTCTACTTAAAGCTCTTGTTCCTCTGGATAGGCTTTCCAGGTGCTGAAAGCAGTCTGAGGGCTATTCCTGAGAGGCAATATGAGTATTTCTAGCTGCTAACATACCCAGAGTTGAATTTTTCCCCTAACCTTAGGCTGCAGAGCTGTGCAGCAAAAGGATAACTGTTTATGCAATAGTACCCTGCCTTGAAGACTTGGTTTTTGGTATCAGGCCAGATGGATAGATCCCATTGTTGTGCTTATGACCAGGCCCAGATGGTTTGTTACTGCAAGTGAGGGAGAACAATTTGTTTCTAGATTAAAGCTCTAGACAAAAAACATTATCAATTCACTCCCAGCTTGAAGCGCTTCCATCTGAGATCCTGTGACATCCTTGGCATTTGTTTATTAGCAGGGAAATGGTTCCAGAGACTGACTGTGCTGCTGGGGCTTGGCTCCTTCAAAAAAGGACAGAGGTGTTTGAATCTGTGTTATCTTTTTGAACAGGCAACTGTTGTGTGGAGATGGAAGATAACCTTCTATCCTTCTCACAAAATACGACAGGTGACAAGATATAACACCCTGCCCACTCTTGGAAAACTTTACTGCTGTAACTATACTGATGTAGTTAAAATGGGAAGACAAAACCAATTGCAGTGCTGTTACTATCAGTGTAGGAGTACTGACATGTTCAACTCATCCCAAGTTGGAACAATATTAGCAGAAATTTAATTTCAGCTGGAGCTTTTAGCAGTAAGACCATGTTGATTTAAAAAAAAAACCCAAACCAAAAACAACAAACAAAACCAACCCAAGTGAAGCAACAAAAAACCCCAAAAAACAAACAAACCAAAAAAAAACCAAAAGGCATCAGACTTCCTGGAATAGTTATACTGGTAATACTTTACAGTGTAGCTAAGCAGAAGTTTGAATGTGATCCTTTCCCTCATCCATCTATCAAATTATTCAATTAAAATTAATACATGCAGCTCCAGTTTCAAATGCTTGTAATAAAGGATTTGAAAAGTAGTTGCTGAAATCTATGTAGAATTTATTTGGCAGATAGTTTCAATTAGCAATTCTGAGAAATGTCCGTGCTCATGGAAAATTCTGTGAGCTGGAAATCAAGCCAAAATGCTGAAAAGAATGATAAATTTTGCCAGTTCTTACTAAAATATTATAGCTGGGAAACCATCCTGAGCAGTTCCTGTCCATAATATGGATGGGTATTTTCTCTGAGAGCTATAGTAACAAATTCAGTGCTGTTGTTACTGGATGTAAAATTTACCTTTGTCCTGCAAGGCTATTCCAGTTGTCTGAAATCCTGGTTGGTTTGGGTTTTTTTTTCCAACTTTTTTCAGATAATTAAATGGGTCAGGTCTCTCCAGGATGCTGGCTGCATGGTGGCTATAAATATTGCAGTGAGCAGCCCTGAGCTTCCATCCATCCCTGGCCTCTGGTGGGAGGAAGCTGAACTGCTCGACTATTTGTCAAAGACGGTCTGGTGTGTTGCTCTTGTAAATCGAGGCGAGCTCTCCATTTAACTCTCACAAGTTTGTTGAAAAAGCAAATTCTGTGCTGCTGAAATGGGGATTTAATTTCAGCTCAGCAGGCTCAGGCTGTGGTTTGAGACAGAAAGCACTGTCCCAGAGAGAGCTGAATTTGGTGTGTGCTGTGTGAAAATCCTGTGTGGCCGCAACGCACAGTTTATCATGCAGTGTGAAATCCAGTTTAGTCATGGATTTATGACAGCAGCTTAAAAGTGTAACTCAGCTGAACGCTGGCTGTGTTCAGCAAGGAGCAGGAGGTTGGACCTCAAAAGGAAATGATGAGCTTGCCCAGGCTTACCACTTATCCACCACAATTATAAGCAAATAAATTGGGTAGTGATAGCTCTGGTTTACTCTCTCAAGGAGTGAACTGGGACTTAATGTTCTTTGTCATGTCTTACCTACCTTCTCAAACAAGACTTCTGTGTAAGTGTTACGTTCTTAACTACTTTGTCCACAGAAAGCAAATGGAAAGAGTGACCTCAGTGTTTACATCAAACCTGTCAGCAAATGTGTCCCAGATACTCATGACTGAACTAGATTATTTGCTTACCTGATGAGTAAGATGGGAGTATGTCAGAGCTGTTTTCTCCTATAGAACCCATCTGTGAGAACCTGAAACCCAACTATTATATATTTAATATTATTATTATTAAGTAGAGAAGCTAGTTCTGCTTTAGATGGTTGTTGCATATCAAACTAGAGGCAAACAGGTGAATCTCTTCCCTGTATGGGTAGTAAAAGAGGTAGAATATGGCCTTCCCCTTCTTGATTACAGAGGATTTTTCTTCCTGCCTTTTCATTCTTCATGGAATGCCAGTGAAATCCCCAAATCCTCTGTGAATGAGCACTGTCTTTGTCGCCTACTGTGCAACACCAAGTGTAGCAGAAGCTTCTGCTTGAGGCTTTTTGCTGCAGACAAGATATGGTGAGTTGACTGTAACCATGACTGGTGGATTCCTGTCAGTTCCAGGGGGGGCCTCATGCCTCTGTGTGTCAAATAATTTTAGAACTCTGTTTCGATTGAATTCAACTGTGTGGAAGTTAGTCTGAACCGGCTGTAAAGTGGGACTGTCACTTCAGAATTTGGGTGAAAAAGTATCGAAAGTCAGACCTGGAACATGTTTGGAGGATTGAAAGAATTGGTTGTTAACATTGGTGGCACAATGATTATGGCTCTGGACACCATTTGAAGTTTGGTCTCTGCAGCATTTCCATCTGTAATTTCTTACATTGCCATTTAAACCCCCAAACTTCACAAGCAGATGTTCTTTTCATCTCTTAACTGTAAAATGATTCAATTTCTCTTACAATTAAGATATAGTTCATAATAAAACCTGGACAGAAGAGCAAGTAGATTTTTATTTCTCTTTCTTCTGATGGGAATTAAAGCACTCAATGTCATTCTGTAAAATCCCTTTTTTCCCCTTCTAACTGAACAAATTTTACTAATGTTAAATATACTATACCTTGATAGAGAAACCTGTATTCCAGGCTCTAAAGGCTGAAATGCTGAGTGATTAATTAAAACTCTACATTTTCGTTGCTTGACTGATGTAATAAGAACAAGATAACATATAAGCACATGCTGGGTTGACCACAATTTCTGCCAGCAATAAACTTCTGTCATTTATTAATTGATAGTATCAAACAGTAAAAAAACCTTATTTCACAGCTGCCTGAAAGGTCAGTGAGATAGGTCCTGGGAGGGAATGGGAAGAGGTGGTGTTGCTGTTTGCTTTCCTTTCTAATCATTATTCGTAGCATTGGGGCAGGTTGGGTCATCCTTTTGATTCTGCCTAGTACAGAGCTCTTGACCCCACTGAGAGCAGTTAGTCCTTGTTGTGAAGTGACCATCGTGCTGTTGTGTAGTGGGGCTGAGAGAAGGTCTCTCCAGTCCACGGTGTTGTAAGTATAGGCAGAATTTGCCTCTGACCTGGTCTTGGAAGAGTGAGGAATAATGTCTGTGATCGCCTCTTAGCAGAGTCATGAAACTTCACAAAAATAAGAACAACAGCAGCATCCCGAAACGTCCTCTTCCCCTTGGGTCTGCTGAAGATCTTTTTCTTAAGGCTTCCTTCCCCGGCTCTTCTCAAGCCTACTATCTTATGTTTTAAAGAAAAAGAAAGGAGAAATAGTGTGACCCTCCTGTCCTTTAATGTCACAGTTTTACTTCTAATTGCTACCCATCAGCTTCTCTCCCATGAAGCACGTATTTTTCTTCAGGAACTGACTGCTTCTCTGGCAAGTGGAAGACTTGTTCACTGTGGTGTGACAACAGAAACCTCCCTGTGAAGCACTTTCTGTCAACTGGCTATTCCTTAGCAGCCTAGCATTAAACAGACATGGAGAAAAAAGGAGAGAATGAAGGCTTTGAATTGCAAGAGAGCTCAGATCTTCTCTAATTGTTGGTAAGGGGCAGCATCTTTGCATTAGAGTAATTCACCTTTTCTGTGCAGTCTTCAGTAGCTCTATTAATTTTGGTCTGAACTGCTTCTACAGCAGTGCTTCATTAGAGCCTTAGTTCCTGACTCTGCTTTTAGGGGCTACATGAGCTGACCACTTGCACATGTATTTATATCCTACACACTTTATGTGGAAGTAGATTTCAAAATAATGCTGAAGTGCCTTGTTAAATTTCAGGATATCAGCGTGTAGCCATAACTACACACTGATAACTGATAACTTCTCCATCTATGGGATGCAAGTACCAGTAATTTCTCTCTGGGGTACACTGCACCCTAATGTTGTTTTTAAAATAGCTCATGGCTTTTATCTTGGTGTTTTTGGAGCTGATGTGACACCAGGTTCCTCTGTGACAATAGTAGTCAGCCTATTTGGTTACATGCTTAAAAGGAGACATGGGTTGTAAACCAGGAATGAGGCAAGGTGGCCTTTGTTAGCAGTGCTAATTGCTGTCAGATGTATTGATCCAGCTCAGCTAGAAGCCTACCATGGGCATTTAAATTTGCAGACTAACTGAATCAAGCTCTTTCTTATAATATGAGCTTTGTCCAAGGCAGAGGTATTGATATGAAGCAGAGATATCTGCCATGCATTATTTAAATATATTAAAAGATTTACCAAATTTTTGTTGCTAAAGAGATACCTGATTTCACACAGACACATTGTATGTGTAGTTATACCCATTAGTATATGTTTACAATGGTACTTGGCATTTTGTAGTTACAGTTTTATAGCACAGTCTATAGTGCTGTACAAACATAAATTAAATGAATCTTATCAATAAATAACTAAACAAGTACTTACTAGTATGCCATTTTACATGGGAGGCGACTGAAACAAGAATATTACAGCCCTAATTGCTTGAGATTCTCCTAATATTAGGAGATACTGGGGTTACTCAGCATTTCTGAAGATGCTGAAACTCATGCCTTTTGAGTTGTAGTCCTGGCTCTGTTCTACAGCAGAATGCTACTATGTGAAGCAAAAGCAGAGAGGGAAATAGCAAAGGAAGCGGTTCTGGATTGAATAATCGTGGTGAGAAGGTTATTTGAGGTGTGAAAACTTTTACAGAATGTCATCACCTTGAGAGATGCTTTGAAAACACAGCAGAGCATCAAAAGAGTGACAGGATACCCTGAGGAGCCCCGCTGCTCCAAACTGGAGACAGGCACTTACAACAGAAGTTTTATTCACCTTTAGTAATAAAATGTAGAACTGACAAAGCCACTTTTTTGGTTACCATCCTTCCCCCCTCCTTTATTCTTAGAGCACTGACTGCCCCAGGCTTAATGAATTATGGTTAATTAACTGGGTCAAGTACTGACCGACTTTCTGTGCCTCTAAAGAATGTCTGGAATCTGATTTCTCTTTCTCTTTTTTTTAATTTCTCCCCTGGTTTTTGCTTGTTTGGGCTTTTTTCCTTCTTTTGGAGGAGGGAGGTTTTTAGTTTTCTTGTTTGGTTTGTTGTTTGTTTGTTTGGGTTTTTTTGGGTTATAGTGGAGCTGGTTTAACAGGATGGGAAAATTCTCCCAAATTGTGGAAAAAAAATAAAATTTCGTATTCCACATATCTGTTTTAAGAAAATTTAATTGATTCAACTTCTGATTTGAGCCAGACTTACTTCGTTCTAAGTGATGCGTATGTTTATCTGTGTCTGTTTGTTTGTGTGGTTGATATGGAGCTGTGTAGCTGAATGTTTGAAAGGGGCTGACTCCTTTTCCCAGTGGCCATTCGTTGCTGCTAAAAATGACAACACAGCTGGTAGGTGCTCACAGTGACTTTCCTGGCTGCTGAGCTCCAGGGTTTTTCCTGGTGCCCAGGGCTTGGCTAAGGTGCTCTTCTTGCTGGAGACTCGACATTTATGTAAGAGGACATAATGATGATTGCTCAGGCCTCACTTCAGGCTGTCAGCCAAACGTAATCATCACCTACTCCAGGTAATGGCAGTCTGGATTAACCCAGACGGTCCAATGTGAGTGGTGATGTATAAGCAGCAACCTTCTCCTTGAAATCTGGGAAGTATCCGGCTTTCAACAATGCATGTGGGAGAATCGATAATGGGGTTTGCAGTTACTGGGAAGTAACAGATAAAACTCTCTAAACTGCACAGATCCATTTACATAAACCAGAATAACTCTTTTAAAAGCCTCAAATGGCTTCTCCAGTTCACTGATAAAACTATCAGCAAAGCCACAGTCTTGTCACTGATGATTTACATGACTGTTATGTACTTGGTGGATGGAGCTCTTCATTTGGCAAACTTAAGGGTGATACGAGCACAGTCAAATGTTCCACCTGTGTGATTCATTCAATTGCAGATAAAATTCCAAATACCACAAACTTGTAACCAAACCAATGGAGCAGTGTTTTGTAAGTGCTTGGAAGCACTGGATGTGATAATGTAACAACACGACTGAAGAGAAAATGAGAACCGACCACTTAACATCAGAATTGATCTACCTGTACATGAGCAGCTGTGCTTCTCTTACAGACTCTGGAATGAAGGAGGTGCTCCTGGGGCTCAGCTCTGCTCATATTTTGACACGGCTGCCTAAAATAGGTCAGATGAATTATAGTTGGAAAGTGCCTTTTTTCTTTTCCCTGCCATCAGTTGTACAGGGAATTCATATGAATTCCACATGGGCAGACTGGACATATAAGCAAATAGTCCACAAACAGTTCCATTTGCTTCCATATACAAGTCCAGCTGTTGGGAAGACTGTTTAACGTTATGGTTGCTGCATGCAAGAGGGACTAGACAAAAGTTCTATGCTTTGGGACAAAATAAAACCCCAAACCATATATTCTGCAAAGTTTTTGGATGTCACTTTTGACTTTACAGTCTTTCTAGAGGAAAATTTTTTTGCTGTGATGGTTTCTGAAAGGTTCCCTTTCCATGGGAAACTACTACTGCTGGTTTGGAAATAACTTAGGAGAACTTTTTAAGCCAGTTTGCTGTGTTCTTACAGGACAACCAGAATAACAGTAACAAGTGGGGTTGTTATCATCTTTGTTACAATATTTTTGTTCACTTTTGGATCTCTATTTAGTCAAGGCCTTTACTACCACCGTCTGTTGTTGATTCCTTTAAGGGATGGTTGGATATTTATAAGAAACAGAGCTGAAAACAGCTCTGTAAGTATCTAAGGCATTTCTGAATTACTTGGCAGAAGAATGTTGCACTGGGTGATTTCACAAGGATCATCTTAGGATGTTTTGAATACGAAATAGGCATTTTGGGAGTGTTAAAGCTATGGGTTATACCTCCACCTGCCTGGTTTGCCAGGAGAAGCTTTGGTGGAGACAGCTGAAGAAGACACAGGTGCCATGAGAAAAGAGCCAGGAATACCGAGTCATGACACTCAGACCTGGGCCTGGCTGTGCCAGTCTTTTGGAGCTTATGTGGATCCCTGGCTCCACCTCGGATCTTTATGCCGAGCCTTCAGAGTAATTATAGCACACTAATGAGAAAGTGTGAAATCCTTGCCTGGGGACGTGATGGACTGGATTTCATGTTGGGCACAGCTTTAGTCCTCAGTACTATTTCACATTTCTCCACCAACGTTTGAATTAATCCTTTCTTGTTCGTGCTCTGCTCTGTGTTGTTTCGGTGCCTGGGGCTGCCTGTGTTTCTAGTTGGCTCCTCTCTTACATGGCCCTCGTCGCTATAGTGAGCGAGTGCTTTTGACTTCAGACTTGGCTCCCATCTGTGTATTTAAAAGTAAAACGATTTCTAATGCTAATTGGGGTGAGGGAAAATGAGAGAAAGAGAGTTTAAAAATTCATATTGAATATTTATAAGCAGCCTCAGTGCATTTGGTAAAACTGGGATGAAAAGGTTTCGAAAAGGTTTCTAATTTCTGCTGTGAGGCACTTTGTTGTGCTTCGGCTATAATGGCAACTGAAGGACTGAGGACTGTAGGGCTCCTGAAGGCTCCAAATACATTTACTTGTACCAGGTGTAGGTCATATTTTCTGTTGATGTAATTACTGAGCAGTAATGGGATGAAAGAGCTTACCTGTGTTGATTTATGGCTCCTTTTAAAGCCAGGAGTGATGCTTGAGCAGTGCTTGGACTCCGGGGGAGAGATGCCTTGTGTTATGCTTTTTTTTAAAAAAAAAATGCTATTTTTATTTGAATTATTTGTGAGGATGAATATTTTTTATTTCCTCTGAGTAGAAAAAGCCTTTCTTTAGCACCCGTGTTTGTTTGAACCATTGCATCCATGGCCACATATTCATACTAAGACAGGCAAGGAGCCCTGAGGAGCATCTTTGTCAGCCTGGCTGGATGAGAGCTTTCCGTGAATCTCGTGCAATGACAGACCAATCTCTGCTGGTTTTGGTGACAAAAGAAAGTGACTCCGGGTTAACTTGCTAAAAAAATCACCCTTTGCTTGTATTTGTAAATGATTTTGCTCAAAAAGGAGTTGTTATGGACTGTTGTCTCAATTGGCAACTTGGGAGAGGAACTTTAACAAAAGATTCAAATAAGCTGGTTTTAGAATATTGCATTGTTGGGGAGAAATCATTGGAAATGATGCACACAAGCTCACAGTCTGCTGTAGGGATGCTGCATTACATGAAACAGCATGGGAAGGCTGGGCAGAGATCATTCCCATTAAAACAGGAGGGGACCATCCAGGCTGTTCTTAAGCTTTTTGTGGGCACCATAATTTGCTTGCGAGATGTATGTGGATAGAGGCCTGAAGTGAGTCAGTAAAATTTAACGTTAAAGATAAGGAGTCAGTAAAATATAATGTTAAAGATAAGCCTTGGAGCCAAGATTCCTCTTTATTTTCATGTTATGTTTGTTACCTCTTAAAACTGTGAATGCCCCTCTCGCTGAGAGCCAGGTAAAGTACTGATGCCATTGGCAGCTTTATTCAACTTGTTCTTTTTTTTTTATTATTTTTTGAGCATTTATTGCTGCTTCAGAATACATTTGCTATAGATGGGCTTTCCTGGCCAGGTGATGCTGATTCTTTCATGGTTGTTTTCAGTATTACCTCTGCCCAAGGTGGGGGACCCAGTGCTGCAGTTTTAGGATAAGGAACAGTGTCTGAATTTAGTCTTGGCTTCTTTTCTTTAAACCCCAGCATCACGTTGCAGCTGATATTGATGTCCTTTGCTTTGTGACAGGCAAAACTACAGCTGGTGCCATTGTGTATATTGTCCAATGCAAGATCAGGAAAGAAGGGCAGTTTGAATTTCTCTGTCAAGTAGACAAGATGGGATGGGAGCCATCAGCTCTGAAGGAGCTGTGTGTGCTGCCCCATCCAAGAATAGGTGTCTGTGAGGAACAGGCTGCCTTATGCCTGACTCTTCCTTCTTGAAGCAGATGAGTAGTTGAGGACTCAGCAGTGGACTGTCTTTTTTCCTTTCCTCTTCCCTGTCAATACCAGGGAATGACCTCGCAGAAGCAGTGCATGGGCCTGGCAGAGGAGAATTGCAGCTGCCTGTTTGCAGCCTTTTTTCCCAGGAGTGACATCTAGGGCAGCAGAGAGTAAATTTCTTGCTCCCTTTCCTTGCTGCGAGAAGACTGTCATATCTGAGGAGGAGAGTGCACCAAGGCTGGGAACAATGACTTTAAATTACTTCTTTTTATACAATAAGAATTACATTTAGACTCCTATGGCAGACCAGTAGTCTGAGAACAGCTGAAATACCTCAGTCAGGGCTATTGGTGCTAAAACTATGCACAGTCTGAAGTGTTGCCTGGTTCTTTCTGTCGTTCTTGTAGACTCTTTAAAGTTGGAAAAGACCTTTGAGATCATCAAGTCGATTTCTGTTTCAGGTAAACCTCTTCCATTGAAAGAGTTTTTCCTTCCTCCATTTGTTCAAACAGTGAATTTTTAAAAGATGTTTTCTGGTCCATGTCCTTTCAGGAAAGAGGTTAGACAGATTTCATCTTTACTTCACAAAGTGTTGCTAATAACCACAAGGAGGCTGCAAATCTGAAGAAAAAGAGGAGTCAGGTGCATATATATGAGGTTTTTCTCTACTTGCTGTGTTATATTTGTGATTTGGGTTTTGCTTGTGTGTATTTTTCACCAGTAATTTTATCCAAATATTGAAAGTAACAAAGTGCCTGTAAATCCTGAGATTCTGAGTGTCTCGCTTTGTGCTGGACCATATTTATACATCGAGGCAACAGTAGGCCCTTTTCTAATTCTAAATAATCCTCCTCACTTGAATATTCAAGTGCTTTCCAGTAATTAGTTGTCTTACTTAATTGCTGTTTTTTTCTCTGAGAGCTGGAAGCTTTGCTTCTGTCTCACAGAAAGAGCCTGGTTGTTCCATGGTTGATGCTGAGCCTGCTGCTGCTGGAATAGGAATTTTGCTCAAATACAATCCCAGTTTTACAGTGAGAATATTACGGAGTGGCTTCTGCTGGTGACACTCTGGGGTCTTTATGAACAGGAGCCCTTCTGTTTTCACTTCATGACATGCACTGTTCCTTTTGCTATTTGCTCTTTTGCTCCATATCAGAGGAGACCTCCTGGGGAAGATAATAGTGGGAATGTAAACCCTGCTGGGAGCTACCTGTGTCCCGCAGTTTGGCAGCTGCTGAGGAGTTACTGGCTTGGTAGCAGGAATCCATCAGTACTGGAGGCTTCAATCCTTGCTTGTGGCATTCACAGATCTCAGTGAAAACTCCCCATCAAAGCCTGTGACATTTTAGGCCCTTTGCTGGCATCTGACTTCTCCACTGAGTGCATTCATTCAATTTAAGAATTTACTGGAGAGTTTAGATCCTTTCTGCAAATTGCTTGGTTTCTGCTATTAATTATTCACAATCCACAGTGTTTGGTCATGTCATCTTTCAGGTCTTGCCTCACTGAGCTGCCTTCCTGTGTGTTCCCCCACTTTCATTGATCCAGCATGAAAACCATGTAAAATATCTGAATTCCTCAAAGATTACTGGGATACCTGTGGAAATAGTGGAACAACCTTAGTCAAATTAGTTCATGATTTTGTTGCATAAATCAGGTCATTGTTGTATTAAGTGCAGTTGAAAGTCAGACTTCAATACACGGGCTTTAAAAGTTTATGATATATTGCTGCCTTCTAAGAGGCAGTAGAAACTAATCCTATACACCAAATGAACAGCAAATTCATGTTAGATATTTCCAGATTGCTGAGACTGTTCCTTAATAGAAGAACATGAAAATCAATATTTGACTGGAATTGATTTGAGTGGTTGACACTGAGACAAAAAGAAGAAAAATAGCCTGATTTCACTGAGAGAGTTAGAGGGGTAATTGGGCTACAGGTTGCAATGGATGGTAATGGTTTGCATGCCAAGATAGCTTTCAAATTGTAACTGACCTGACTATTTAGATTTTTTTCCCTCCCTGTATATTCTTGAGGCTTAGAGTAATGTATCCAATGTGGGGGAAGGGTCTTTTCCTGGAGAGTCGAGTCTGTTGCCAAACTCTGGAAATACCTGATTACCCAGGTGGCAAAGATGTCAAATAGAAACTTAAATGTAAAACTGTTTTTTAAAACAATTAACCTAAACCCAGACAGAATTTGAACCTTCAGAGCATTGACTCTGAGGATATACATCAAGTGTCAGGCTTCTGTGGGCACTGCTTTCTTTCTCCTTCTGCCTCAGCTGTTGTGTTCTTCACATATGTATGGAGCTGATTCAAAATCTTCTGGTTATTCACCCAGGAGAACACTATGGTCAGCTGTGCAGGTCAGCTCCAAGGAACCACAATGGTTTTGATGAAGCCTCCTTAACCTTTTATATACATTTAAAAAGGGATCTTTTTATCATAACAGAATACTTTGATTTTTTTTTTAAGTTACTTTGCATTGATGTATTATGTATCATACACAATGGAATTTTAAATGGGAAAATGAAATGCTTTGATTTCAATAATAGTAAATGTTTCAATTAACATAAAAAAGGACCCTGTAGGAAATAAAAACCCTTACTTGCATACTCATTTTTGGAATGTGAACAGATTTTAAGCTTTCAGAATTCACTATCTTCCATTTCCATGCTGTTTCACATGTATACTAAAATCTGTTTGCAGAACTGCACCAGATATAGTGATAGATTGAAACAGAAGGTAATTTCGTGGAAGGAAATTTATATTAGTGCACTGTATATACCTGTATACAGGAACAGAACCTATTTGAAGGCAGCAGGTTCCTGGTAACCTTATTCAGGCCAGGTTTTCACAATGATTATTCTATCTAGACATCAGCTTTGGGATTTCAGTGAAGAACTTTGAACTCCTGCTAAGATGTTTACATTATCATGAAGTATAGATAAGAAAAAGGAGAGGAACAGGGCTGTCACAGCTGTTCTGGAATATCTCTTTTAAGTAGATATTTTACATGCAGGGTAGTCAAACCTTTGAAGTTGAAATGTTCACAGCATTAATATATAATATAAATTCCCAACCTTTTTTTTTCACCTTTTATAAAGAGAAGCTTAGTTTAAAAATGCACAATTACTTGCTCAGATTTAAACATTTAACTAGAATGTTCCTGTTAAGTTGGAATGGGGAAAGAGCTGAAAAATTTGCGATGGAAGTGGAGCTCCCTAACTGACTGATGGAAATGAGATGCAGTTCTCCTAACACCGTATCTTTTAGCACTCTCAAAGCTAAATGTCTGCTACCCTTGCAGTCTCTCTCTACCAATGCTGAGGAGAGAGATGAATTTAATGATGGTCACACACCTTCCATCCCTGGCACTTCCTTTGGTGGGACTGGGAAGGCTTTGGGAGGTGTTCTTTGCTGCCTAAAGTCTCGGACAAACAAACTGTTCTTACTCGAACGCTGATCTGTCTTCTTAATGTGCTACAAATGTTCCATTTCCTGGTGTTCAGAAGAGATTCCAAGTGTCACATTTTTGTGGGAGTGGAAATCTCCTTTCTTGTTACAGTGTCAGCCTGGGTGCTTTATGACAGCTCTGCAAAGCATTTGTGTAAAGCTTTATTGCTGGAGGACCCTCTGCGTAGTTTCAAATAATCTGCAGTGCATTTTATTCTTTTATTCTGACTTTTTCAGGACATAGGGAATGCGTCCTGCTGTGATTTGAGATGTCTGTCAGAAGTATTGGCGCTTTTGACCTTAAACAGAGGGTGGAAAATAGTTCTGAGTTACAAGTGAAGTTATACATTGTAAACCTGTGGAAAACAACTTTGATGCTGCTGGGCACACTTTTCAAAAGTAACTTAGGACTGGCATTCTCAGGAGTGATTTGGGCTCTTTGGCCTAGCTATTCCCAAATCTTGTAGGTTCCTGAGTCGCTTCACAGGTAAAAGTTTTCTTGTGATCCTTATTAACAGCCAGTAGCTCTGTGATGAATGTTTGTTTTTTGTTCTGTCTCCTCCTCAGCTCCCTTTTTTAGAATCTGGATACTTCTTTTATCACAATGGCATTGCTAAAGCCAGGAGAAGACGCAGTCTTCAACACAAGCTTCGTCTGGAAAAGGACTCCAGGGTAAGTGTTTCATCTTTGTGCTGTTATCATGTTTTCTTTTGACACAGCCCATTTTTTTTTTTATGAGATCAAGGTGATGATCAAATCTGCGGTTATGCTCATTTCAAGCTTGGTGGCTGCTGTATGCACACAGCTCCCAAACAGCCTCAGCTTTTATTTTTATTTCACTGCTACAAATCAATCCTGCCTTCTCCGAGATGTATCCTCTCTCCAGGAAGGCTCAGTGATTCCACAGTCTCCAGAGCAACTCTGTGCACCCTGTGCTGCGGAGAGAAGCCATCCAGGGCACATCTCCTGGTCATCCCCTTCAAGCATCCTGCTATCCA
This sequence comes from Serilophus lunatus, assembly GCA_013399895.1. NCBI lineage: Eukaryota > Metazoa > Chordata > Aves > Passeriformes > Eurylaimidae > Serilophus > Serilophus lunatus. The sequence continues at coordinate 354,717 of VXBA01001227.1, forward strand.
TGGGTTGTGCAGCCTGGAATACCTCATGGAATGAATGAAGCCACTTAATCTGCAATCACACTGGAACTTTTTCCCAGGGAATAGTGCACGCATGGTATGCTGTCAGACTTCAGTAGTTCTTTTAGAGGCACTTGATTGCAGTCTGCAAATGGTGTGCTCAGTTTTCAGAAGCATAAACCCTTCAGACAGGAGAAAAAGGCCCCTTTTGTGGCAACCTGGGAGCTGGCAAATTCTTCTTTTATGCAGAGTTTTTACACCGGTTTAATACTGGGGTGGAGTCGAGCCAGGTAGCACAAAAAGTGTATTTACTGCCCTAAGAAGGAGGAATGATATCATGACAGAAAATAGATTATTTTTTAATCCTTTAGTAGGATTTAAACTCTCTGCTCTGTGAGCAAAAAAGAAGGGGAAACAATTTTATTCCAGACAGAATTTGATTGCCAGCTCTTATATGATATTATAGCAACTATGACAATGAGAAACTTGAGTAGGAAGAAAAGGAAAATAGGATAAATAAGATCATAATTGTTGTTGTGACACCAGAGCAAGCAGGGTCTGATGAATTTCCGGCTTAATTTTCTCTCTTCCACAGAAATTTAAAACGGTTCTGGGCTCAGGTCCAGCTGGAATTCCCATGGCTGGCCTCTCCTGAGGCTGTGGGCCATGTGAGTGACCCACACGGGTTCCAGGTGCTGCCTGCCCCATCACTTTGTCGCAGAGATGCTGACAGCCGAGTGTTGGCAGATGCTCTGGGGCTGGCATTCCGTTGGTCTGCCGTTGATCTAAGGTACCTCTTCTTGGCCCCCTTCTCCAAGACTGGTACCAGGTACAGATGAGGGGGTTATGAGGAAGAGACCTATTCAAACTGCCTTGACTGGAAATTCTCAGTATTCCATCATTTTGTTTACTAAGCAGGGATCAGAATGCAAGCTGCTGAGGAAAATCTACAGTTAGTGGACACTGAAGCAAATGTCCTGAGAGAGGTATTTTCATTTCCCTGAACTCTCCAATCTTGTAAAGTCATTTCAGAAAAAGCACACTACTGAGTAAGTGCGTTGCAAACTAATGGCTGAGTACAGTCATTGTGCAGATGACTCTGTACTGGAAATAAATAGTTCTGTAAGCCTCTGAAGATTTTACAAACACCTTGATATTTGTATGAAACCACAAATTCTTTCTGCAGCCTAATGTGTCAGAGCACTCCTTCACTAGTTCCAGACTAGTTTTTGCAATGATTACCTCTAGTCTGCACTGCTATTAAAAGCAGATTAAATGAATCTACCTTCTCATTCAAAGCTGGTCTCTTTTGTAGTCATCTGATATTTGCATTCTCTAGACTCGTAGTTGGCCTCTGTCACGTGCAGCGAAATCCCATTTTTGCTGTTAATCTCCACCTCACCCCAGTGCTGCATACCAGTGGCTCAGCTCTCTGCAGATTCCTCCTTTGATCTCAGGGAATAAAGCCCTGTGTTTAAATATCTGAGAATATCCCCTATGTGAGGAAAGGGATGATCCTGGGGGTATTCATGGGTTGTGCTGAGGGATGGAAGGGGGATGAAGCAACATATCATTTCCACATGCAAAATGTTATTTTCTCATCTAACCCTCCTGCTTACTCTGGCCTGTTGGGTGAGCTGTTATGATACCATATATGTCAGTTGCTTTATGTAGTACAGTTTGAGAGGAATTAAAATCATTACTCTTATCTGCCTTCTACTTTTATATGTGGAGTTTGGAGAAGTCATTACACTTCCTGTCATATTTGAGTATAAGTGGAAACATGAGTTGTGTTGACAGTGCTTAATTTCAAACTCCAAAAATAATTTCTAAATTTAATGGCAGCTTTCTAGACCATTTACAATCAATTTTACTTAGCAACAATTGTCAGCACTGTCATGGTTAATACGTTAATGCATGAAGCCAAGAATAAAATGTTCGTGTTGTCAGGCTAGCCAGGAAGAAAACTTCCACCACAGGCCCTTAAAATTACCCCAGGAGTCGTTACGTTAAATGCTGTAATTGCTTGGCCCTACCCAAATGTTGTGAGAAAGTGGCTGCACTTATTCTGTGTACTTTTCACTTTTAAAGAGATTACAATTCCTAGCTAATTTTAGATATTACTTGAAAAACAGCACAGATGTTCAGTCAATTAATTAATGTTCTTTAATCAAATAAGTCCCTTGAGGAACCGTGTCAGTTTTTCAAGAGTCTGGGGAGATAGATGACAGAGCACTATGCAAACAGGTTACTGCATCATTTCCATGCTCTGCATGTTTTTTACCAAGCTTGGAAATGCTTTGTTGTATAAAATTTACTCTATGTTTTAACCAAAATAATTTGGAGGTACACTAAACACATACAGCAGTTGTGTAATAGACATCATTGCTGTCAAGGGGGTGGGAATGGAACATCATTATGATTCCTTCCTAGACATCCAGCAAGGACTAATCTTTGTTCTGAAGAACAGCCTCAAATACAATGGTTTTGACGTTATTTAATACTTTTGTGTAGCTGAAGCCTGAAGCAGTCCTGGCAGCAGCTGAAGACACATGCAATTGTGTCACATAGTGTGTTGTGCTATTGAACTGTTCAAGAAAAAAGTACAGGTGTATGAAGCACTGTGGCTTTTTCTGTCAGTACTGTCCTGCCAAGGATCCTCACAAATGCCACAGGGAATCGAACGGCTTCAAACGGGAACTGTTTCAATTCCTTTCTCGGAGGTACAGCGAGCCTGCCAGGAGAGGTTTGCTCAGGAATGACTCTTTTGTGGCAGTTGCAAATTTCCATGATTTCCTGATGCATTTCTATTTTGTTATTTTAGCTTTGGTACTTTTGGTGCCAAATACATTGAGAGGAGGATTCACTTTAACATCGTTTAAGCTGGAATTCTTAACGATCTAAGACACAACAACAAGGTCTCCACCATTCTCCACGGGAAATTGCATTTTTTTTCTTCCTTTATCTGTTAACTGCTTCAGCAGAAATGTTTCAGATCAAGAGGCCAGCCATTAGGCTTGGGTGGCCTTAGGAGACTTCACTTCAGGGTCCTGCTGTGCTTTGTCCTGGAGCTGCAGACAGGGAGACAGTCCTTGCTATGACTCATGGGCACAGGCAGCTGGTACAGAGTGACAGCAGGGACAAGCCTGGGTGGCATAAAGCCTTGAGGAGCCAAAGTAGGATGGGACAAGACGTCAATGTGAAGGTGAAGAGAGAATAAGTGGGACAGGCTGGACCAAGAGCCCAGAGTCAGAGAGAGAAGGTTGAGTGATTTGGGCATGGAGGAGCCCATGGGCTGCATGGGTCATGGAGGAGCACAAGGACAGGCTGAAGAGGCTGGAAACAGGTGTCCACATATCAAAATGTACTGCCTCCCGAGTGCAGGTCACAACAGAACCTTAGAAAAAGTCCATCCTTAGAGGATTTATCCTGTGAGCAAGGGCAAATACAGCTTCTGTAAGAGCAAACTTAGCTTAATAGTGAGGGACAGTGGTATGTTTCCTCATTGTGATTGCCCTGGAAAAGTAAATCAGAAATACAGAGATACTTCATATTGCCTTTTTTGTTAGTACAGAGCCTGGATGGGAAGCAGGAATTTTTCCTGCTCCACCGTAGCTAAAAGAAAAGAAATCCATGGGATTTGTTTCATTTTCAAAACTGACTTACAATCTGGACTCCTGTATTATTAATACAGCTGTGGCCTCAGCTGTATTATTAATCAGCATTTTGAAAAGTAGCCACATAAATAAAAAGAAAAAAAAGAAATACACAGTCAGTATGTTACCTTTCAGGGGAATACTTCTGTATTTTTGCTGTTGGTCCATATTTTCTGTTAGTAAATAGTCTTCCACTGAAGGAGCAAGAGTTGAAACATAGTTTGTTCTCTCGAAGATTATTTTGCTTGCTTTCAAGTTTTAGATAAAACCATTTTCCTCCCACACAGTCTCTCTTGTCAGACAGCTGCCAAGATTAATCCCACTCAAGAAAGAGCCTTTAATATACAGAGAAGAGCTGAGTCTCATTACTGAGCTCTGTATGCGAGGTGTTGGGGGAATAAATATATATGTGTGGAGGGGTTAAGGTGGAATGAAAATCCTCCACTAGAGAGTGAGTTTGGCACTTAGATGATGACTTCTTTGGAAATAAACATCCCAGTGATAGTGGTTGTTACACTGCAGAAAGGGCTTAGAAAGGGAGACTTGGCTGATACCAGTGCTGATACAGGAGTTTGAGAAGGCTAGATGCAGAGCTTCTTCCAGGGCTGAATTGTAGGTGCCTATGGTTAACAGTACCCCCAAACTGCTTGTGTCATGAGACAAGGAGGAAAAAGGGGCTGCAAATGCAAAGTACCGAAGCTTTTAATGGAATAAATTTAAATCTTCCTTATCCTTCCTCGCCTGAGATTATTCACACGCTCCGTAAATGTGACGGCTTTTTTGTCATGGTACCATTGCAACTTGTGAAGGCAGAAGTGCCAGGCAGGGGGGGTTACCAAGTGCTGCCAGAGCTGGATATTTCATCCATGGTCACCTTTAACAGGGAGAAAGAGAGATACCTAGCAGCTTGGGAAGAAATAGCACAGCTGCTTAACAAGCAGCAGCCTCTAGCAATAGCAGAGCAATATAAGTCAACTTCTAGTACCTTTTCCAGCAGCACTAATGACAGGCTTGAAATGGGTTAAAAGTGGAGCCTTTTGTCTTACTCCCTTAGATGCCCCTCTGCAAAAGTTAAAATCTTCCTAACAGGATTAGGAAAACACAGTTTTTGTAAAGTTCTCCCCAGTTCTCCAGTCAGTGTAGAGTGCAGTGACCTGGTGATGTGAGGTGCAGGAGTCATCGAAGCTTTCCTTGCAGCTTTGTTCAGACCTCTGTAATTGTTGTGGAGGTGTAACCTGCTTTTCCAGCCCTCTGTTACTGGAGGCAGGCAATATTCTGTCTCTGGAACATAGCAATAAGAGCAATTTACAGTTATTTTATTGAAGTGACAATATTTGCCATCTTTACTCCTGCTCCATGGCCCACATCTTGATTTTTCAGCTTCCTGACCTGTGCTAGTGGCTTTCATTCCCTGGTGAGTTTCTGATCAAAGCTTGGAAGGTATCCCAAGATGCTTCCTTCCTCTGAGAAGAAAGCTGGTTTACTCCTGAAAGCAAAGGGGCAGCAGGAAAAGAAAGGGCCAGCACTTGCCCAGTGCCCTGTTGTAATCCTGCTGTTGGCTCCTTTTGTGAGCAGAGGGATTAGTTTCCATGCAATTCACCGCAGCAGTGACCCCAGATTCATACAAACCTTTCAACCACTGTAGAGATAAACTAAGTGAAGGTAATGCCCAAGACTTGCTACCCACTCTCAAATCTCCAGAGAGGCTTCAGGTTCTCCGTCCAGCTCTGTGCTGTGCGGGGAGTTATGGATGTGTGTGTTAGAACAGAGGCACGGGGGAAATGGCAGGACAAAAAGCCCTTCATGTTTTCAGCTCTTTTGTGTAAATTCACGCTGCAGATGGTAGGGGTGACAGACTTCCCAGTGAAGTCAGTTTAGCATTTTACTGTAGTATCTGCTATCGTGGGAAGGGCGTGCTGGTAGGATTATGCTCAGGAAAAGTTTGGGGCTGCCATCAATTTTATGAGACTATAGGGCTGCATTACCACGAGCATTGGTGTTATCCTGTTGGTAGGAAATGGAACATTAAGTAATAAAAGCTCTACTTAAGTACCTGTAATAAATATTGAACAGCCAAGGAAAACTCATTAGGGGAAATGTCATCTTTGCAATGCTGAAAAAATGCACAGCAACACTCAAACCTACACACGGTTAAAATGGCATTGCCAGCCTGTGCACCAGGCAGGAATTGCATCAGTCATTCTGACAATGTGAAACGTGTTTGCACCAATTTCCACAAATGGATCCATGGGTTATCATTCCCGGTGTAAATTGTCTTACGCTTTATCCAGTGTATCTGAAGAAGGGTTTCCAAGAGTCTCTTCCAGTTCACAGAGGGAAGCTGCTTCTTGTACTGTTAACTTTTTCAGGTTGATACCATCTTGAACAATATTTATTTTGCTTTCCCATATAGCTCAAGGCCCTTTTTGAAGAATTTCAGTTTCTAGTTCATAATGGAACCAGTTGGTAAGCGTTGTAAGGAAAAAAAGACAATTTTCTTGAGGAAAACTCTAGTCAGCTATGTATCATCTGATAATTGATCTGATGTATGTCTAATTGCTGAGAAAATTTAATGCTTAAATGGCCTTTTCTTTAAATGGCATTTAGACCCTTTGCAGATGTTGGTGGGTGGTTACTGAGATTTGCAGCTTCATGATCATGATTATCTGAGAAGAAAGAAGCGGGAGAGATTACAGCACAGTGTTTAAAAAAAAAGGTCAGATGCACTTAGAGCCACTTAGTGGGCAGATGGAATTCAACCTGTGTTTCGGAAGTGGAAACAGAAAGGGCCACACATCCAGTAGGGCAGGGATAAGTAATTGTAGGAAACATATTGCATATGTTGTATGAACTGTGTCATTGCAAACAAGAAGGAAATTTAAATGTGTGATAAATGAGGGAAGAGGTTTCCCCGCTCCTTTGCCCTTCTTGCACTGCTGAGAGAAGTAAGGGAGTACTGCTGTGACCCTGGACTGCAGAAGATAAGCTAGTCTGTAGGTCATGAAGTTGTTTGTTTCTGTGATAATGTCAAAAGAAATATGTCAGAAAGTCAGTGAGGTATCGAGTTTGGTTATTTCTCTGCTGCACACATAGCGTGGCTGTTGTCACTGCAGACAGTGGTTGCTGCATTACCTGTAATTGCTTTATGAAAACTGAATCCGAGAGAGTCTTATTTCTTGTTGTTCCAGGCCTTTTGTAGACTCTGTACCTGCCCAGCAAGGGTTGAAGGAGTTTTAACTGCTCATGGAAAGCCTGCCCCATATTTTGTGTAGTTGACCAACAGTGACTCCAGCTAGAAAGCACTTAGCTGGCTTTTAATTGAGATGCAACAATTATTATATAAGAGCCAGTTTCTGAAATAAGAACAAAAAGAATTCTCTCTCTGATAATAAAAAATAATGAGGCCTAGAGTTACTCAGATATTTAAGCTGTCACTTATGTTGATGTGGTAGACCCCTTCACTGCAGTTGAGTGTGTTAAGCATGTGCTGAAGGATTTCAAAGTTTCTAAGTTGAAATTCCTCATATTAAGTGTGGCATTGATGGCTCCTATTTGGACTGCATATGTATATTGAAATTGTTATGTACAATACAGTTCTAAAGTAAAATATCACAACACTATTGAGTGTGGAATATTAAACATTTCAAACCATTTGCTACTGGAGCAAACGCATGTATATTCAGCACGATGTAAAAGCTGAGTTTAATTGATCTATTATGTCTGTTTGTTACTAGAAAGATGGAGAAAAAGCACAATCCATCCACATTAAAGAATGTTGGAAGTCTTTTATAGCTATACTATATCAAAAAGCACCATTAGCTGCACACAATAAATTAACAGACTATCAAAATGACATCAAGCTCAAACATACAGTGCGCTTTATGAAAATACCGTGTAACTGAAATTACAGCATAAACTAAAACTATTTGTTTTAGAAAAAAATACAGATGAAATGAATGTACTGTGTGGTAAGTTGGTGATAAGCAAAGGCAGTGCAGTGGAGATTCATGCAGGATTTTTTAAAAATAGAAGTAGTGACACACTGCAGTCCTGGTGGCACTGGGAGTCCATATAATCAGTGTTTTTTTGACAAGATTAGACAGTGATCATGGCTGAGCTGAGTGTGGCCAAGTCCCCCCTGGGGCTCTGGGATGGTTCGGGTGACCTCTTGAATTTGTTTCTTGTTACATATTGCATCATTTTTGTGCTGCTGATACTTGGGGAAAGGTGGGGTAAGGCATCCCTCAGAACCACTTGTAACCTTAGGGCTGTTTGGTACTTTGTCAAAAACCTGTTGCCACGTCTGACCACATTCAGCCTCTGCTCTGCTGCCTTTAAATTACTGAATTGACATTAGTTAAGTTTCTGCTTTATTGTCGTTGTCTGTTCTCTTGACTACAGCATCTCCCCAGTCTCCCTCTGCCTTTTCCTGTCTCCCTCTTGTTTCCTGCCTGATGAATAGTCCTTGTTTAGTGGAGCAGGCCTTGCTTTTGTTATTTGTCTGTGCAATTTCCAGCCTTGGCTCTTCAGAGGGTTCTGTTTAATATTAATAATACAAGTGGTGGCAGTGGTGAGAATATATGGTTTAGGGTTTTTTGTTCGTAGGATGTAGAGAAGAATGGGCAGTGTGAGCCAGTAGCTTTGGGTTAATATGGAACCCAGTGTGATGCAGAAGTTTGCTGTGGTTTGGGACAAGTTTGGTTTGGTTTTGAAAAAGGAATGCAGTGCTTTGATGTGCTGAGCTGCCAGTCATTGAAGGCTATGAGTATCTCAGCATTCATTGGATCCAGGAATCCACAGGCATAGTGCTGGTGTTAATCGTGCCTTTTTTGCCTTGGGAAGCTCAAGCCAGCTGAAGCCTGTGTTGGTGAAAAGAAGGCAAGCTCTCTCTGGGCTGTTGTTGTAGCAGCATCTCCTGGCCTCTGTGGTAGCCCTTCCCCTTTCTCTTGCCAGGGCTTAGTTCAAGACAGCTGGGGTTGACTTGAGAGAGTTGGTCATGGCCTGGGGCATTTCTGTTTGATAAGGGCAAAATGTGTGGAGGTTCAAAAGAGTAACCAAGCCACCAACATTAGGGCTATGACAGAGTTCAGACTGCCATGTGCAAGTCCATCTTCAGAGTTACCTTCATTTTCAGTAGAGGAAGTGGGTGCATTCAGCTGTACTTTTCTTTTTTTCCAGTACAAATAAATTGTATGCTAGAAAAGCTTCCTCAGGAATAATGCAAAACTTTTTGGAATCTGTTTCCTTTTGGCAAATCTCTAAGCCTAACAGGAAATATGGAGGCTGGAAAACTGCCTTGGAGTTAAACCCTTTTGAAAGATTGCAAATACATTGTTTGCCATAGAACAGAAGATTATAGAATTAGTTAAAATGATCGTACCTGATAGTATATGATGGCTGTGTATTTTTAGACTGTAGGTCTAAAGTGAAACAGAATAAGTTCATAGCAGTTTATTTCTGTTCTTTCTTGACTTCAGAAAATCAACTGTTAAAACAGGTGACAGGGTTTCTTGTGTGATGACCAGAACCATTGCAGCTAAGGCTGCATAGTTAAATCAATAAAAGACTGGAACATTTTTTGGTGTAGTTTTTTGGAGTGTCTGAGCGTGCTGTAGCAGGGCTTGTGTCACAGGGCTGCGACTTTAAATGCCCTTTCTGCTGAGAGACTTAAGCTAAAAGAATTGTTACAATGGCATATGCTACTATGTCACACAATAAATACATTACATAATGCATCCACTCATGCCATTTGACATACTTTCTTGTTTAAAATTTGATGAGTGTTTTGTTTGTGAACAGCATTTTGGTCTATTGGCTTATTACAGCCTTTTCCAAAACACTGCTGCTACGAGCATTCTGTGTTTCCAGGTCTTAAAAGTGTGTATGCAATATCTTAAGGATAATATTAAGAGGTTTTGTTTTTTTACCACCAACTCAGCAGCCCAGAAGCCAACAAGGAGTTCTAAATACATCTTGGAAATCATTGCTTTTGTGCATGATATGGTCTGTGAGTACAAAATAAGGGTTTGCAAAGGTCACGAAAAGTTGGTTGCAGTATTTGGAGACAATGCAAATGAATTAAAGGTTTAGATCTAAATTATTTCTGAGTAGTTTGCTGCAGTAGTTATTTGATGCTGCATTGGAACATGGCTTTTCAGCCAAGTGGGTGCCTCTAACAGCTGAAAATAGCCAATAGTAATCAAACCCTAACATGGGCGTCATGAGTTGGTGAAGTTGAATTTTGCTTCTCGGCCTTGTGAACTTCTATACAGAGAGAGAGAGAACAGGACTAGGTAGAACAAAGCACTGTGGAAAGACTAAGAAGTACCTAAACATCTCCAGGGTTCATATTTTTCCTAAGTATCTCACAGACAATAATCACAGAATAGTTGGAGTTGGAAGGGACTCACAGGAATCATCAAGTCCAACTCTGAAGTGAATGGCCCATACAGGGATCAACCCTGATGGTAGCACCATGCTCTAACCAGCTGAGCTGTTTGTATAGTGTCAGTTCCATACTATTATAAATACTCTGTGGTCAATATTACAATTTTACTTATAAGAAGTGATAGCTGAATGGCCACATTGCTGTGGTCCAGATTTGTTTTATTTCTGTAGCCATCTACTGTCTGCTGAAAACAAACTCACCCTTATTACGCTTTTTATCTTTCTTCCTTTTAAGTGTTATACTTTCATGCTGAGGAATAATTGATAAGGGATCCATGAGCTTTGCAGACGTGAAGTCTTCACAGAAGAAGCAGAATTGCCTAATCTAATTATTCTTGTTATGCTGCTGGTCTCACAGCAGTATCACTAAGCTGATTACTGCCGGGCTCTAGGTTATGTAACACTGCAGTGCTATGCTCAACATTAGTACCTGGTTCTCTTCTTCCTCGCCAGCTTCTCACACTCCTATTCCTTTCCTTTGGCGGAAGTCCAGAAGCGTTGGATGTATCCTCATCAAGAACCTGAAAAATAAAATAAGCCACGGGGGTAAGGAGATGCCCTGTGCTTTGTCTTGGAGGCCAAGAGGTTGATTACATTTGTTCCCATCTAGCTTGGCTTTGTCATCCGGCAAATATGATAAATTCAGTGCTGAGCCCATCTTCTGTGTTAGGCTGTTGCTTTCCCTGGTGCTCAGCCAGCCTTGCCCTGAAGAGTTTCTGGATCACTTTTGTCCTCTCTGTGGTTCCACCAAAGTCAGGGTTCTTATGTCTGGGGGCATTTTTTTTCCTGGCAATACAAGGAATTCAGGGAGCTGTCAGCTCTAGATACTCTGCACTTTGAAAAAAACCCACAGTCTATTCAGTGACTGCACGGTGAATTTAAAATGTGAGAAACCTTTCATAAACCTCTGAAGTACCATTTCAGCTGCTCTTTTTTCCAACTAAAACCAAGCTGAACTCTTGTAAAACCTTCATGCATCTTCTGGATCTGCTACCACGGTGCAACAAGGGTCTCTGGCAGTTTGGACAAAGATGCTGATTCTCTGAGGCCAGGATATACTGACGTAATTTTATAATGCTTGCTCTATTTTCTCAATTGTGATGTTCTCCTGGGAGAACAATCACTGGAATATGTTTTACTTGTTTTGGAACATGAACTTTTCTTGGAATAATTCCCTTGATTGCTATTGGACTGTTTATTTTCTGAACTGAGGAAGGGAAATATCCATGTTAAACTTTTATTTCCTCATTTTCCAGCTCTAAGTTTATATGTATCCCGCAAATCTCAAGAGTCCTTTCTCAAGTTGTGCAGGGTATGTTATAAGAAGCCATTGGACAATCAACTAACAAAAATTTCTATTTTTGCAAAGAAAAAACATTTTTAAGACTTAAATTGGTTGTATTTCTGATATTGAGGCGCAGAGAAATAGATTCAATATTTTTATATTTGAAATACTTAATCTGGAAAAAATATTTTGTGGCACCAAGTGGAGGGTGTTTTTTAGCAAAAAAATTTTGTTTAATTTGGTTGGAACCTTACAGATTTTGCTTTTGACTCTTTTCTTCAGTTCCACTATTTCTTTCTAAATGAAAATCCTATTTCCAGACATCTGTAGGTCTGACTCCAATTTTCACAATGTGAAAATTATGTCCTGTGCCAGGAAAAGCAGGTAGTTCGAGACAACCTCTGAAACAAGCATCTGATGATCAGGCAGGACTCCAGCCTTCTCCTGCTCTCAGAAATGGATAACTCACTGCTCACTTCACTGCTTTTCTTAATTGACTCTAAATGGAGAAGAACAAACTTAAAGGCAGCAGTGCCACTGTGAAGACAGAGCTTCTCACAAACAAATCCAGGGGAGCTCAACTCATCCTGCCCTTTCTGAAAACATCTAAGGAGGCTGAGATTTCACTCCCCCAGAGCAAATTACCATCATCTTGAACCCTGTTCTGAGGAGGGAGGTGATGGAAGTCGAGTCCTCCAAAGGAGGCAGGACTTTACTCATAGTCTGTAATTCACTGAAAAACCAAAAAAGCCCAGTAGTTAGCTTGAGATGTACAGAAGATGAGAATACACATAGTTTGGGTTTTGTTATGTTGGTTTTGTTGGGGTTTTGTTCTGTTTTTTTTTTAACTTCCTGTAAGCTAACTGGAGAAAAACCTGGAAACAAGAATATAAATGATTGTGTTGGGGTAGTTATCTGTAAGGATGAAAGCTTTGTATGCAGTGAGCAACTTGCCACAGCTAGAAAATGGGTTTTGTTTCATTTCAGAGTTGCCATATGCAGTCTCAGGGGAATTTGGAGTTTCGTGATGAAGTGTTTTCACTTTCATGTGTCACTGAGGTTGGGAAGAAAGTTTTGAATGTATGAAAGAAATGCAAATTCCAGATTGAGGTGGAAAGGTATGAAAAAGGACTTTGCTTTTAGGAGTATGAGTCAACCTGACGTCTGCTGGTGTCCTGCCGTTCACCGTGGAATACTGAACATTTTTGCATAGAGAGAGGATGTATTTCTGTAAGGACAACTGTTTACATGAGACTGTTGTTTGTCAGAAAAATCTACTCATCGTGGTTTTCTTATTAGCACTGCACTTGAGAAGTGTTTGCAAGGTGAATTACATACCTGATTTGCAAGCAATGAATAATTCAGTCTGAGACAGAAAGTCAAATAAATCTTCCCAAATACTTTTCTGTATGCCTAAAAAACAGACAGTGGGGAGAAAGAGGTTGCTTTGGTGATTTAATACTTGCAGATGTGCCACTGCCTGTTCATCTGAAATAATTTGTGGCCTTTCACAGTATTTAATGAAATAATATTTAACTACAGATTTCAAAGCATGTTTCAAATACAGATTATGTGTATTTCACAAGTGCTGGAATTAATTGTGGGGGGAAGAGGGCTTTAATTTTTTCGAAAGGTCATAGAGCAAAAGGAGGAGTAGATCTGAGATGCCAAGTCTACTGTCTGGGAGAAAAACCCCAAACAAACACATGGTTGGATTACAGCCATTTGTGGTCTTTACAGCACCTGGGCAATAAGAAAACTGAGATGAGAACAGTGAGGAAAAAAATAAAGCCCGAGAGATTAGCACAGACTCTGTGAAGCCCAAAAGACTTAGAGAAAGGACAGTAACCTTAAACTGTAATTACTGTTGTCTTTTAGTGTTTCCACATGCCTGATCTGGAGGCTCAGGGGAAGAAATTACTGTGCTAGAGGCTATCTAAGCATGAAATAATAACAGAATTGTATGGAGTCATCAGCCCCTGGGTATAATCCAGTACTAGTGGTCCTGCCTCTGCTCCTGTCCTTGCTTCCCCGCGGCTCATTCCAGCTTTTCCCAGGTGCTTCCTCATCCCGAGTAACAGCAGCAGCAGATGGAGGAAACCTCTCTGGCATTAACAGAGATTTGAGGGAAAAGACTTTGTGCTCAGGAGACTGCAACCTAAGTAACATTTTTTAATTTGCTGTTTTGTTCTTTGTTGTCCAGTGAACAATTAATTTTTTTTTTGCACTAACTATGCACGAGTTATTTGCCTGAGTTTGTTTTGGCTTCTATAGTTAAAATAGATGGGTGCAGTGTTTCTCAGAAGGTGAAATCCAACATCTCATTGCCTTTGTATTTTCAGATGAAAATAAGCAGTGAATCGGGGAATTTTGTGTCTTTGTGCTGCCTTAGATACGCTTTAGACTGTACTACTGACCCCAAACTTGTGTTGTCAGCTGGGGAAGGTGTGGTTTGTCAGACAGATTTATCTGTGACTTCTTAGCAGTTGGAGTTGTGTAGGTGTTGCAGATTTTTATTACAGTATTTGTTAATGGAAATTTGAGCTCTCCCAGGTCTCTACGGGTAGGAAGCTGACATTTAGCTCCTTGCAGTTCTCCTGCCCCGTCTGCCAGGGGCATCAAGTAGAACACCAGGGCAAGGCATCTTCTCAGCTCTGTTCCCAAACTGCAGCAATGCCTCCAGGCCCCAGTTCTGTTGTCTTTGAGTGCATTGCACTCAGATGGAGATGGGAAATGGAATGATAAATAGTTTTTTTCCCCCTTTACGAGGCGATTTGAAACCTGTGCTAATGTTTTGCCTGATTGAAACTGCAGCTGCCTACCCAGCCTGACTAGAGGAGCTAGTGATTTTGATGAAAGATGTGATGAATAATTTGCTTGGGATTTTTGTGGGGATTTTTTTGTCAAATCCTGAGTTAAACTGAGAGTGGACATAGGACGGGGGAATAGAAGAGAACTTTTTTCAGTTCTGCCTTTATTTTTTCTTGTGAACGTTGACAAAAGAAAGGTCTTTTTTTTTCCTTTCAGCCCAATTTTTCATAAGGACCTCAGATAATTTTTTTCTGAGCAACACAGTAGCTTTCAAGGACTCTGTTTTCATAGCAGATCTCAAGAAAAACAAAATAACCATCTGCTTCCCTCATCCTTGACCAAAACATGACCTCAGTTGAACGCTCTGTGTGAGGTATGAGGAGCTTATGCTCTCATCCTCTCTAAATGTTGCCTGCTTTGCGAATTGGAATAAAGGGAAGAAAAATTTCCCTGGACAGTTTGCATCACCTGTAGAGGTAGCTGTGGAGAAAGAGAGTACCTGGCTTAAATGAAAAGGAGAAGAAGCGTGTTACTGAAGGAGCAACACACACCTCAGGTGAGGCTCACAATGGGATTTTCACAGTATTTCTGTGCTGGTCACAGAGGCTTATGCTGACAATTCCACGAGCTCCCGGATGCAAATTTTGGAGAGGAACCACCTATGAGCCACCACATATGAGGTGCACCTGCACTGGGAGGTCTCCAGGTTGTGTCCATGTGCCATTGCTGCTCGAAGAGCCTGAACATCCCAATTTTCAAGGCTTTGCATGTTGCTCCTGCTTCACAGACATCCTGGCATTCTGCACAGGCATTCTGGGTATCCCTGATTGCTCCTTCCCCTCAGTATCTCAAGCGTCTTTTCCTCACCAGTGGGTTGTGTGTTCTGATCTGCTTATTTCTTCAGAAACAGGTGTTCTCCCCTGAAGCAGAGAATAGTATTTTGTCCTCACAAGTTCAGCCAGTTTGAACTTGAGTTCAGCCAGAGGGAGGCTTTTAACAGTGGTTTTCCTCACAGGGTTGGTGTTAAACACAAGAGACACATATTTCTCCAATTTGCAGCACTGAAAATCTGAGTAATTTCACTGAAATGAATGGATTGAGTCTGTGTTTACCTCTGGGCAAGAGGAAGTGGGACCTGGGTCTTTTGTCTTCTGGAGAATTAAATCTCACCCAAGAAGCTAATATCAAATGTATACTGTTGTTCCACTCTGATGATCCACCAGATATTTTTGTCTCTGGTGGTCCTGAGTTTAAGTATTCCTGCCTCTTCTGTCCTCACTGTTTGTTCTCTGACACCATTCCCAATTTTTTTTTTTTTCTGTTGCAAGAATAGCCGGTGATAGCACAGGGAATATGATTGCATTTTAAAAAGTTCTTTTTAAGCTAGAGCATTTCTCTGATTTCATTTGCCATTTGGTCCAGGGTGGCATGTGGCGAGATGGAACAAGAGTGAATAACTTAAATTGTGTTGATGCTTCCTGAAAGGAAAATGAGGAATGATGATGGGCCTTCCTGGTGGAGAGGAAGGAAGTTTTCAGTCCTTTTCAGGGACCCCAGGGGGTTTTTTTTCTAACTTCTGTTCAGGTTTCCCTGTTTTGCAGAACACCACTATTACCCTCAGTCTCATAAAGTGACACTGTAAGCCAAGATCTTGGCAGTGTCATTCCCTTGGTAATCCTCTTGTATCTTTGGCAGCACTTCACTGTTTGTCATTTTTCTTCTGTGATGGTCGCTTGGAGGTACAGCTCTTAAAGGAAAGGGCCAGAACAGATGTGTTATCTCTGATGTCATTGTGTTGGAGACAGCTTGCCAAGTCCATGATTCTGTCATTTAGTAGTGGGTGTTTTGCACTTCTTCAGACTGCAGTGGCCCAAGGCACACAGGACTTTGTACCCTCAAGTGGGTCTAGGCATGTGTTCAAACTGCCATAAAATCAGTCTTCCTGCTGTATTAATTTATTTCCCCAAATCTCCTTTTTGTTCCTCTGGGAATTTCTGGTAACCTTGAGCCACTTCTTCAGTGCTTGCTTAACCTCACACAGGTTAATTCTGGCTTTTTGTAAATATGAAAAGCTCTAAATGTTCATGCAGCAGGCACTGTTAGTATTAACAAGAGTTTCATCACTTCTCATACCAAAGAAGTTCAGTTTAACGAGAGAAGTTTTTCTGTTCGTTTTTTGCTCTGTGGAAACTGTAACATGAATTGGGTCTCAAAGTTTGGACACAAAGAGCGATTTCCATATAATTTGTGTGCATCATTTTCAATTACCTGCTGTGGGAATCCTGAGCAAATTATTTCTTTCCGTGATTTGCTAAATATTTGTCTCAATGGAAATAAACTAGGAAGAGAAAAAGTATATAATGAAGGTAAGCAGTTTACAGGAGTCTGGGAATCTACAGTGATAAGCAAAAGCATATTTAGGGTTTAGTCTTTCTCGGTCTGTTGGGGCACAGGCTCCTTTCCATGAGTGTGAATAGAGAGGTCTCTATTAATATTAATGCAAGCTATGTATGTGCACTGGGAGCAAAATATACCCCAAAGTCTAATTATTTTATGCTAATAACTGAACTGAAAAGATACTTGCTCGTTCCTGGCCAAAAAAAGCAGCAATAGTTCAAAGAATTTGCAGGAAGATGATCATTTTATCACTTCATTTAAACCAGCCTGTGCTCTGACCCAGTGGGAACTTGGGAAAATTCTGGTACCAAAATCCCTGCATTGTTCACATGCAACTGCAATTAATAATGAGTTTTGTAGTCTTCAGGGGACACTTTTCATTGCTCTATGCAGTGGATAAATAGAGGGGCTTATGAAAAATCTGAACCATTTTGATGACTTTGTCCACTGAAATCTTTGTTTCTAAGATTTTTGAAAGTAATTTTGATTGTGCAGATATGCTTTGGAGAGAGGCTTGGCCAGCAACCAGCAGGACTGGCTGCTGGAGAACATGGGCAGGAATGTAAAAAGCCTCTTTTTAAAATGGGATGTTGAGAAAACCCATGAAGAATATTCAAACCATACTTCTATGCCTTAGAATCACAGAACGGTTTGGGTTGGAAAGGACCTTAAAGATCTTGTTCCAACCCCCTGCCATGGGCAGGGACTCCTTCTCCTAGACCAGGCTGCTCAAAGCCCTATTCAGCCTGGCCCTGAACACTTCCAGGAATGGGGGTGCCTGGTACTGCCCTCCTCTGTGTTGTCACAGAGCAGAGTTTCAATACACTGCTCAAGCCTAGCACTAGGCAGTTCAGGAGTTCAGGGGCAGAAGAGTGCTTTTCTGCCACTTGATGGCAGCCAGATTCTGGGATGAGATGGGAAATGTGCCCTGGTATGGATATCTCTGCCTTGGCCATGCTCTCTGTCACTGTGCTGGGCACCAGCAAGCTCTGCTACTGCACTCTGCAGGCTCCAAGGCTCGAATTGGAAGAGAACATTTGAAGATTAAAAGAGAGGATTCTGATGCACAGCATGACTTGACAAGGATCAAGTGCAGTCCTTTCAAAGGATAAAGGATAAAGGCCAGAACAATAGGACAATAGGACATCAGCAAAGAGATTCCTTTTTGCAAACCAATCTCATATTTTCCATTTTTTCCCCTACCTTTCCTCTTAATACAGAAATTGTTCTGTAGGAACAGTTCTGTTTCGATGCTTCCTGTGTGGCAGATGGCCTGTCCCTGGCAGCTCTACTCTGCTAACCCAGTGCTGTACAGCAGCGATACATAAACCTCTGCTGATTTTATTAACATGTTTTGTGATGGGGATCCATAAACCTCTGAATCTAGAAACAGAAGAAGTGCAATTGCAACCTGCACAGCCCCATCAATATAAATCATCGTTGCTTCCTACTGATCTGGGAAAGACTTGCATGGGAGCAAGCTCCCATGTCTTTTCTGTCCAGTGTATTTATGGTAATAGAATAAAGAAGTAGCTGTGCTACAAACAACTACTCTGGGTGCATGAGCAGATACATGAATGTGAGCAGCAGCATAATTGCAGTTTTCCTTCTGTCGTAAGATTGGCTTCTGTTTTGTGTCTGGCTTCTAGTTATGAAATTTCCTGAGAGAAGACGTTGTACAGCCCATGTAATTCCCACCAGACAGCACTTTAGGAAGATCAGTGGCTAGCAGTTCTGTATCTCATCCCCACTGCAATAGCACTAGAGCTCTGAAGGTGTTAAAAATGGACAAGAAAGGCTAAATAATGTCTCATTACCACTCATGTGAACACTGAAGTTTAAATATTACAGATTTGAAATATTAGAATGAGCTTAGACATGTTGGCAGTCGTTTCTGTATCACTCCAGGCAGGCAGCTTTGTAAAAGCAGGTTTTGTTTTTTATTAAAGCTAAGTGGGCCTTCTGCAGATGTCATTACCACCTGGCTGGGAGGTGTTGACAGCAGTGGGCAGTAATCCATGCTAGCAACCTGTCAGTGTGGTGCAGTGGGGGACCTGAGTCAGAGGAGAGACTTACAGGAGCTGCTGGAGGAAGATCATGTGGCTGTTTGTGGTGTCATCCTCTCTCTGAGCAGAGGTGCTCCCTTCCACATTAGCTGAAACAGATGCCTTTTTGGGAGGTGTTCTGCCCAGTTACAAGCTGCACCATATGCTCACAGAGCAGAAGAAACAGGGAAAGGAGAAACTGTGTTGAGCAGTGACAGTGCAGAAGAGGTTACAAAAGAGAAGAATTGTATTCTGTGGTGCACTCACAGGTTTGCAGCCAGCAAAAAAAAGAGACCAAAAGGCACTTATGCCCTTCCTGAAACCGGCTTTGAGAAAGCCTGGATTCTGCACGGTGGATCCAACCTCTTCTTCACTGTCACCCCATGACTCCAGGTTTTGAGGGCCCACAGCTAGTTTTAAGCAATTCTTTTAGTTTAGACTTCCTTAAATTAATTCAGATCAGAGTGCTTTTCAGCTTGGTACATGCACTGCATGTAGGGCAGCAGCACTGACCTCGGTCTGCATGCCTTCCCTCATAGAGCCATGACACCTTTTTTCGTTTGATGGGGGACTGCTTTTCAGATGAGATCCTGGCAACAGTTTTGTCTGAAAATATTTCAGCACGACTGGATCCAGTGCAACTCATGTGCTCTTCTGAGCAGAGGAAGTTGAAATAAACTTTTATTCTAAGGAAACAAACAGCTCCTTCCGTGGTTACCATGACCTAATGCTGTCACTGGGCTTGGGGGCAGGGCAATATGCACCTCTGAAATGATTGTGATTTTATGGCACATTTACTGTAATATGGGAAGGGGATAATCTATGCCAGTAAATCCATGAGAGAAAATGAGCGTTATATTTTTCCAAGCAGGTGTTTCAAGGCAAATGATGAGCTATTAGATGAAATTTGAGTGGGAAGGAGGCTGTGGAGAATGAAGTTGGAAGTGTGATGAGTTATAGCACAGGTCAGAAGGCAGCTTTTAAGCACAGAATCACTTTGGAGACCTGGGGGTCTATTTTCATCACATGCTGCAGACCTAGTTTAAGGCCTCATCCTCTGCTAACTCAGTTTCCCTCAGTTGCAGTGTGTACCTATACAGGTGTATTGCAAGACACTTCCAGTCTGTCCATGCAGAGGACGCTTAAACTTCAGTGTCTGTAGAGCAAATTGGCATCTTTAGAAAGGAAATGCATAAAGTAGGATGTAAAGCTGCTACAAATAGTTCTTTATGACTCCAAGTGTCTTTTGGCATTAGAACAAATATTCACACATTTACAAGAAGTCTTTCATGTCAGAGTGAGTCAAAGTAGTCTTCAACAAAGAGTGTGACTTCGTCAGTTGAGTCTTCCCTTGCAAACCAAACTGAGCAGATTTGTCTCCAAGAGATGTTTTCTCGCAGTCTCCACTTATCTGGAGACTTGCTTTGTGAAATAAGTTAACTTAAAATCAACAGAGTTAGAGGAATCTTTAGCCTGTGAGCAGCCCTGTTCTCTTGGGATGTATCAGATATTCATCACTTGTGTGGAGGCAGCGACCATCCTCGTGGAATCTTTAGAAAGGAGGTTACATAAAGGCAGACTTTGTAGTTCATTTCCCCTTGTAGCACCAGTGAGCTGTTGTGGAGTAGGAGGGAAGTCCTTTGTTGGACCACTGCCCGTGGATATAAGAAAGGCTCCAAAGTTACAAATGAACAAATGATGACAGAATAATTAAATTAGAAGGTTCAGCATTATGTGAGCACCCTTCTTGTTTGTACTGCACAGATATAGCCAAAAGCTTTGCAAACATAAAGATTAGCTGAGCCTGATTTCCATTTAAACTAAAACCCTTTTGTACCATGGAAAGACTGTAAACACAACTTACACCTACTTACTTTAGTTGTCACCTGAAACGGTGATGGTGGCCTTGGTAATAAGTGAAAATCCCTCCATGACAAGAGTTTTACTGTTGAGGAAGAAGGCGATGTTGTAAGAAAGGCATGTCTGCTGTTCTTGGCAAAGGGATGTAAGAGAAGGGAAAACTGACTTGCAGAAACTAATTTTACAGCTGAGAAGGGAGGCTCTATAGTTGATAATACCCTACGTGTATGAGGCCAGATTTTCTTTTCTGTTGCCAGACATGCTGTTGTTCATACTCACACTGAGGTGTGATTGCTCTGGTTAATTTGGAGAGGCTGATCATTTCTGTGACCCATGTAACTGGTGAGACAGCAAAGTGCAAAATTTACTCACAAGCTGCTGATAATGTGCCCCTGTGGTTTGCAGTCTCTCCAGATCTACTGGAGAGATTAATGCATGTGGTTATAGCCCATCTCCCGGGAATTTATTTCTTACAGAGTTCGTTGATTTTGGAACTGAAGGAACTGTTCTACTGTTTAGCAATAAGACATTGTTTGAAATGTAACTTACTTTGTCTCTTCTGTCATTACCTAGAATAAGAAGCAGTTTTTCATGTCTTTGGAAACATCTTAAGATGTCAGAAATGCTCCTGGCTCTCATTTTGGCTCATCTAAGCAGTGAAAAAAAAAATTGGAAACAGAGTTCCTAGAATAGCCAGCACCTGTAATAGTGTAGATCCTGCTATGGCCCTCATGCCAAACTGAGGAGAGAGCAGAGGTGTAAAGCAGTTTGCTTGTTCTTGAGTCAGTGCACTGAATATTAAGATACCCAGGGCTTTTTCTCTGTTTCTCTATCTCAGTCTTCCCCCTTAATAAATTCTATCCTAGAGCAAAAAAAAAAAAAAAAAAGGTTTTCAAACAGGGCACGATCCTTTGAAAATTTCTGTTTTACCAAATTGGCATTTTCCATTGCAGACCATCCATGCTCAGCATTCATTTTACATTGCAGCCTGAACAGCTCACTTGCATTTCAAAGTAGAAGCTGGAGGAGCTATTGATTGCATGGCTGAGCAGGTTGAATATGATCTGCAGCCTCCTCTTACACATTGATTCCTTGTCTCTTTACTCACTGCTTCCTGAATGTCACTGAACTGTGAGAGGCCTGCTAAATGGACAAAAATATTGATTTCTTTCCCCTTCTTTTATTTCTGAAAGCTCCGTATTTACCAAGCACTGAACTAATATCAGGAAAACAAAAGGTCACAAAATAAAGCAGAGGCAAGTCAGTTCTTGTGTTTGGTTCTTTTTAAAAAAAGCCAACAACATATGAACTTGGTTGAAACTGGAGTTCTTTAAATTATGTTTCCATCAAGAAAGGGTAATTGCCTGTGTGGAACCTTTGAGCTCAGGCTGTTCAGCTTTATATTTTTCTATTGTCTGATTGATGATGAACTTCTGGGGCAGCTTCCTAAATGGCTCCACCTCTAGTATTATGTTTTTCCATTATTTTGTCAGGGAAGTTAATAAGCAGTCCCAGCTATGCCAGGATTTCCTGTGGAATTCAATCAGTAAGTCTTTTGTTAGAGTTTATGGTGCAGTGTTTTGTCCCTGTTCTGTTCACCTGGGATTGTGATACCAAGTCCAGAGAGACTCAGAAAACTTTCAAAGAATACAAGCTAGAGTTCAGTAAAAAGTTCAGGGAAGACCTGTTAAGGGAGATGACTGGGGACAGCACAAGTGTCCAGGGACTTCAGTATCTGCTGAGGGTCTCTGTAAGCTTAGGAGTGTTTCCACAGGCAAATGGGGCTGGTTAGAGAAAGGGGAAAACTAGAACTGGTTCCAGAACATCCAAGTAATAAGCAAAAAAAAGCAGCAGGTTCTTGATATCCTGTCAGACTGTTGCAACTAGTAATAAACCAAGAAAGTAACAGCAAGGAAGAGGTTTGGCTAAGAACAATGAAAAATAGGTGTATTTTATGGTGGATGTGATTTCTCCTAGAAATCAAAGCAATTCTTATGTTGTCTATGCTTGACATTATGGCCATTTAAAACTATATAAAACAAGAATGATAGAAGTATTGCATGGGAAGACATGAGTTTTTTCTATAACAAAGTCTTGTCAAATTGAAAAAAAAATTCTTTATCTGTCTTTTGCTTAGAAGTGGTGGGGAAGGTTGTATTGATAAATTTTGAAGTTTCTGAGAGCTTGTGCTGTAGTGGCTCTTACTGCACCTACTAAGGAGTGGCAAGATAGCCCAAGACAAGAGTCCCTGTACAGAAAGTCCCCAGGGATTAATGGATTCAGGTAAAAGAGGCACTTGAAGACTCTTACAAATAATCCTCCAGAAACACCCATGTTTAGCAACAGGGACTGGTTGCTAGGTATGGAGAGATCCATGAGAGCCTTTGAAAGTCATTAGCTTGCTTGAGAGGAGCAGTTATCACTTGATTAGTAAGTATTGGATGGTCAGTGGCACTCACAAGCCCCCTGACATCCCTGCTCATTCTTTCTGGGCCACAAAACAGGCTCAGAGAGTTTGAAATCAAGCAGATGGATCCAGCTATGTCACGACACAAGGCATCAATTTTCTGCATTGCTGTGGCTGGATGGAGTTTAGCAGCCTCAACACCCCAGGTTATTGGTTCGTTTATAGAAATGAGCTGTCCCCATTGCCATTTAAAAGTGATTCAGTTTTGCTCGGTTCGTCTGACTTTAGTTACAGTTCAAGTAGATCTGTACTTTCTTTTTGCTATTAAGGTGCTTCAACACGATTCCTTTTATTTTGTAGTGGAGGATCACAGAAACTTCAGTTACTTTGTGGCTTTAACTAAAATGTAGAATGCGAGATGAATGCTCCTCTCTGACATATATATACATCTCTTTTATGTTGTGGGGATGGAATAGATAGTAAAATTGAATGTATTTCTCTTTACTAAGAGAAATCAGAGGTGAAAAAGCCATGCTCATTAACTCTGTATGGGGTTTAGGAGCAGAGTGATATAATTTATGAATAATACCCCAAAAGGCTGCTGTATGCACATGCTGTCTCATTCTCATTACTTTTTAAGGCGTTGGGTGTGTAGATCACTGGCTCACTTGAACTTTTCTACCTCTCTTTTTTGTATCTTCGGATATCAGGAATTGTTAGTATCACTAATCAGGACAGCTTTCCTCTAGAAGAAGGTGGTTTAATTGATGGTGTCTTTGTGTGTCTGGACACACTGTTCCAAACCACCTTCAAGGGATGTTGACTTTCAGTTCAGTTTTTGGGTCTAATTCCAACCACCAGCCTGACTTCAAAAACACAGGATATCAGTCTCTAACTCCTTATTTCCCCTTCAGGAACAGACCTGTGTTGACCCTGAGGCTTTAGAGAAGAACTGTAGCTTCCATTGGTTCATCAACTCACTGCTGTGTGTTTGTTCTCTTCTAAAATCCCCCAACATACCTCCTAGATGTTATCAGCTGGGACTTGTGGCAGAGCATAACAGGGGCTGACTTCTCCCTCTGGAGTTTGGCCCAAATTCTCCTGTTCTGAAGTTCTTGATTTTTGAGGTTGGGGTTGTGTGAACTGTTCTACTTTTGTACACCCACTGGTGTAATTTAGTAAATCTGTCATTTATGCTCAATATAACAGAATCATTTAACTGCAGGAGCTCACCAGTACAATTAACCCTGTTCCATCAAAACGAGGAGCTGATTATCTTGGCATTCATGGGAGCAGAGAGCACAGTTAGAGTGCTGTGGTTTCTGGCCCTCCCAGAGCAGTACTGCAGTCAATTGATTATTTTGCTAATTTGTTCTGCATCAGTATCCTGCTGGTTTATTGTCATCCAAGTGGCTTTATGCACCGTGCATAAGTACAAGTATATTAAAAATCAATACTTGAACCTTTTTTCCCTTATAAAGATCTTATCATCCATGGGCTACCTTCTTGGATACATGCTCTTCATTCCACTTACAACACAGCTACACTTTTTTCGTGATTTAGTCCCATGCTAATCAAGTAGATCTCTACTTAATCCTGTATTCTAATGAGAAATGAATAAATTAATTAAGAATGAAATAAACAAAAGGCTGTTAATGTAGATAAATAAGCCTAGTTTTGAGATGGTAAAGTTCATGCCATTTTAGTAAAAAAATCTTGTTGCTTCAGTAGGCTGTAATAAGTGTGATGCTTGGCAGGCTCGAGTCATTTAGAGACTGTTATCAGAAGCCCGAGTCTTATGAATGCTATTTTTCCTGCTTCAGTTAGAGAAACATGTATTTAAATGATATCCTAAGTTTGGACTGTGCATGGGATTGAGGGCTGGATTCCTGATCTGAACTTCACACAAGTATATATGATTATGGCTGTTAAAAGATGTGCATGTTTTCCAATGCTGTCCTGCTGTTGGACATGCAGACATGTTGCCTCTTGTATGTGTTTTTGAAACATTTTACCTGTGATGTGGCACTTGGTGCATTTACTGATGTCATGGGAAGGCTTACTCTTCTTTAAGAAGAAAACCATAAAATAGATGCAAAATCAGATGCATCCCTGTCCTGATCTAGACTAGATATGGAAGGATGAGTTCCCAGGTCTGGAAAAGCACCGCTTCTCTAACGTTGGTGAGAAGACTAGGATTTTACTGAGTCATCTGTCTGCAGCCCTAAATGGGCAGTTTTCCACCCAGATCATTGGATTTACTTCATCATTTTCCAGGTTTGTTCTTTGGGGATCTTTTTTTTCTGGAGTGCACGGATGGTGCCTGTTTTTCGGATCATTCCTTTCTAAACAGATCTTCATGAGGAGAAAGGCAAGTTCTTACCTCGTGCTGGCCCAGATCTTCCTACAAGGCAACTGAATGAGGCAATTTGTAGCTGATGTGAGAAGCTACCAACAAGACCTTGTCCAAACCTTTCAACTAATTCTGTGACGAAAATGCCTAATCTTTTCTGGATTTGATTGTATGAGTTACTGTCGTTTGCAGATGTGAGGTGAACCCCCTTGTTTCTGTAGTGAAAAAGAATTTCTGAGGCTGTGACATCCTGGTAGCCCTTTCTTTGAGTAAAATGTTCAGAAAAGAACATGTGGAGTGCTTTTAGTTGTGAGAAGGTTATCCCTCTGCGAGGGGTATATTTTCTTGTCTCAGGAAATCACAATATAATGTAATAAAATAAAAAAAAAATAAAATTACGTTTTGTTGTTAAGATGGAACAAATCAGACAAATGACTAGATCCTGAAGAGGGAAACCAGCCTGTGCTATTTCTGTAAATTGCTCCCCCCCTCTTCCTCTAGGTTGTCTTAAAGACAAGCCGGAGCTCCGCAGCATTGCTTTTTAATTAGTAGAAATCCTTTTGTACTAAATCCTAATTCGGTGCCTTAATGCAGCGGGCCCTGCAGAGCCAGCAAGCCTTGCGTGGGAGCACGAACGCATGAAATCTTTGTCCCTGGCATCCCTCTGAGTGAGGGTTGGCTTCTGTTCCTAATTACGTTCTGTGGTGACAGCTCGGGGTTTGCAGTGGGAAGGGAGGGAGGCATAATGACAGCTGATTGCTCTGTTGTCTCCATGGCATCACTGAGCCTTGTCTTATGGGTATCAAACACTGTGCTTAGACCTTCCTTTACTCTATACAGCTATCTGGTGCCACTAAATACACCTGCTATGGGTCCTGCTTAGTCACTGTCCTCTTTCCAGCTTATTTTGTATTAGGTTTTCTCTTCACTTTGTCTGCTCCAGTTTTAATGAACCTGCTCAAGTAATGGGAATGCACATAAAAATGAAAGCACCCAACACTTCAGTATTTTACCATTTGGTTCCTTTCATTAAGGAGTGAAAATTCATACAAGTAGATCATTAGAAATGTTTGATATTGCCTTTTCAGGGCGCAGTGTGCCCCTTCCTGCTCACTATGAATTGGTATTAGGTTTTTGGGGTTATAATGAAGCAATATAGCTCTGAGGAAAACAGCTTTTAGCCCCTGTCAGTTAGATCCCAATTTCATCTCTGCCTTAGACATCTCATTGAGCACTGTCTTTTGAGGCTCCTGCTTTAATTAGCAGAGACAGAAAGACACCTCCAAGAATGACTCAAGTGACCTAAGATCTGATTTAGCCTTTGGATGAATTTCTCCTCTGTTGATTTTGATTGACACTGCATATATGAGCTGCTGTGACACTGCAGTGTAGCTTCTGTATAAGCATTTTTAATTGGAAATGCCAAAGCCACAAGTGTTGAAATGATTCTCTGAGTTATTACATTTATTCAGTAACCATGCATTCTCTTCAAGAACACCTGAGGAAATGTTAGGGCTCTTACTTCCTTCTTGCTGCACCTCAAGATGTAGTCAATTTATGGATTTAAGCATTCCTCCTTTATCAAAAGGATGTTGTTTTATTTTTTTTGATTAAATGCTGAGACTCTTCATGCTATCTTGTTTCTAGGTGTTAGGCTAAAGAGCAAAATATGAATATGCCAAACTTGACAGCACTTTTGCAAGGTCTGGGGATATGTTAGCACATGTTACAACTCCAATTACAACCATTTAGTGTCTCCTTTAGGAACGTTCTTTTACATGGGTACAAATAAGGTGATTCTGGTCTGACGTTTGAAATTCCCGTCTCCAAAGATATTTGTGTGTCTAACTTTTCTTATTCTGTATAGTGCTTACTTAAATGTTTTTGGGGATTTTCTGTGCATAAAGAAAAGGATTTCTAAAAAACACTGTCGTTACTTGTTTCGTAGCCTGTATTTTCATGTCTTACACTTTAGCCACTTTGATCAGTTTAGTGGCTTCTTTTTCATGTAGTTTTCTTGCCAGTGTATTTATTTATCACTTATTTATGGCAAGAATCATCCCTGAAAGTGGATCACTTTACAAGACACATTTTTGAGAGCCTTGAGAGTATGATGAAAGTGCACAACACCAGATTTATTTTTTTTCCAGCAAACCACTTTGGCAGGGAAGGCTATCTAATGCTCTGATAATGCCCTGGAGAAAAATCTGTAAAAATAGAAATGTGATTGAGACCTGCATCCTCATTTTATCAAATGTCTGCTGCTTGGAACTCTGACATGGTTGGAATTAGTTAAATAGTTTTAGCTTCTATTTTGGTGGCAATGAAAAATAAAACTATGGCAACTATGGTAATAATGCTGCCTGGGTAGAGGCTTGCTGTTATGCTGGTTGCTTGCTGTCTAAAACATGTTTAAGCTGTAGCTTTCCTAGTTCTGGAGCTCTCTACCTCTTTGTGGATTTTGACTGAAATCAGTCGCTGGTTTAGAAGTTGCAAATGGATGACACAGACACAAATGGTGTGATTTCATGAGCCTTATCTCTCTCATGAAAGCAAGACTAAGAAAGCTTTGTAAATGGGATCAAGAATGTTGAGTTAAAGATTTAAAAATTAACCTTTCCAGGTAAAGAAAGCTGTGCAACAGGAGGGCTTCAGCAGAAGGAAGAGAGGATATAGAGACATCAATGACATTGACATCAACATGAACGATCCTTTATTCACAAAGCAATGGTACCTGGTAAGTTTTGAAAGAAAATCACAGCAATCATAACTAAATAATTGTCATTCAAGCCATTCCGTGCTGTTGTAAGTGTTTTTACAAGAGTTCTTCCCCAGTCTTTTCTATGAGAATTTGGGAATGGATCCAAGCCGCTGTTGTGTTGCTTTTAATTATCCCCCATTTATACTGGGAAGACCCAGCACATTTCAGGAGCTAAATTTCATTTCAGTCAAAGGCAAAATCCTTACAAGGCTTGAAGGAGAACTGTATTGATGTCCTGTGGGTATTCCTGGTGTGCTGATGTGACCACTAAAACTGTATATGAATCATGTCTTTGAGCTGTTGCCAGGTAAAATATTGCTAGAATTATAGCAAATTCTAGCTTTAGAATTCATTCTGCAAAATTAATTATAGAATTATAGCAAAACGTTCAAGTGTCTTGGCTAGCAAACAGGGAGGCTTTTCTTCTCTTGTGGGAATGTGAATATTAATTGATTTTGTTCTGTCAAAATCAGAACAGCTGAAAAATGATGAGTTTTGGCTTAAGCTAACGTCAAAAGAAATTAATATTTTGCTAAATTGTTTCCTTTTTTATGTGCCATTTTATAGGGAAAAGTCTTTGTCTTGCACGTAAAACTATGTATTTTTTAAGTAAACTAAATTCTGTGATTATATTAAAATTATATTTGTCAATGTAAAGGGTTGATAAAGTAATTCTGATCAGTTTAAATGTTGCAACCTGTTTATGATTAAATACTTACTAAATGCAGTGCTGCCTTGTTAACTTAAGGAGGGTGGGTCTTTTTACTCAAGAGTAATATTTCTTACTTTTAATCCAGTTCTTACATTTTATGAATCCATCCAGTATTGCTATGTTTTTTTCCTAAGGGAAGAGTTTTCAGTTGAATGGGGGGACATTAGCATGGATGGGATTTCATCCTTGATGAGTTAGTAAAGTGTGGATTAATTCACCTTTTTCCTAGTACTTAATCAAAATGTTGCAGTGATAAAAATAATAAAAATTTAGTGACCTATACAGTAGATCCTTGTTTTCAATAAAAAAGGATTTCCTGCTTATAAAAACGTTCTCTGTAAAATCCATTGGTCTGACTTTTTTCTGGATTGACCCACTGGCCTGACAAGCTTAAGTAGAAAAGTCCTTTTCTGGTGTCCAAAAGATTCAATATTTAACCAGATATTATAACCTGCAGAGAATTGAATTTACCCAAGATTGGGTTTTTTGTTGGTTTTTTTTTTTTTTTACAGCTGCATTATTGCAGTAGATATGATTATGTACAGATGTGCACTCCAATAGAATACCAAAGATTACATGCAAAGGTGTGGAAGGAAATTTCAGTGGCTGTGGAAGTATGTCAGTCAAGTAAAAAAAGCTATTTTTCTTTTTACTGATGCATTAGATTAACACTGGTCAAGCAGATGGGACTCCTGGACTTGACCTTAATGTAGCTGAAGCATGGGAGCTGGGATACACAGGGAAGGGAGTAACCATAGGAATTATGGATGATGGTAAGTGAAGACTGAGTGGTAATTTAATATTTTTAAGTAGCTATTTTTTCACATAGTCAAAGTAAAAAAAAATTAAAAAATAGCGGTGAGATGACCAGACCTCCGTAAAGACTTTAAGATCTTCAGGGATACTGAAGCATGGGTATCCAAATATTAAAAGCAGATTGTAATTATCACTCAGATATCTTCCAGGGCAAATTGTAATAGCCATTAAGCCAAAGGAAAAACTCTCCTTGACTTCTGTAGGCTCTGAAGGGAATGTAATTGCTGTGCAAAAAATACTCAAGAAAACGATTTCTGGGTTACATTATTCTCAAAGTCACGCTTGACAGCTGAAATAATTAAACACTTTCATGCTGAATGTCAATAAAGATCTGCATATTAAATATATTTCTAATTTGGGACTTAAGTTCAGGAAAGATGAACATAGAAGGTACAGTTGCAGCTACAGTTGTTCTACTTACAGGTTCCTCACTGAAATACAGGAATTCTGTGCAATCTCTTCGAACAGTTTTGTTTGAAATGAATTTTGAATATTTTCCTTTTATGGAGACTGAATAATATTTTTAAACAATAAATGAATAAATAAAATGTCTGGATCCACATGTGGTTTTTTATGGCCGACTGAGATCTGTCCTCAGTTATTTCTGTTCCTCATCTGCTTAGCACTAACATGGTTTTTTTGTGGAAGAAAGTAAACTCAGACATCTGATTAGGAATTACATATTTCCTGTGAGAGTGGTGAGACATTGGAACAGGTTGCCCAGGGGAGTTGGATGCCCCAGCCCTGGAAATGTTCAAGGCCAGGTAGGATAAGGCCTTGAGCAGCCTGGTTTGTGTATTGCTGAAAGATCAGTCCTGTGAGAAATGGTCTCTCTTTGATCCCACAGGGGCAGGACTTGGCTTCCAGATTAGCTGGGAACAACTGATGGGACTGATAGCAAACTATTTGAGCTTTAGGTCAAATAAAGCTGGTGTCCTACCAGATACAGCTTTTAGAGAAGGGAGTAATTTGCCTTGTCATTTGTTTCCAGTAACTCTGGAAAACAGCACCTGAATAACATGATTCTTCACTGAGACTCTTGTTGCCCATTTACCATTTGGGTCAGTAAAGTACAAGGGTCTCTTCATCAAAATCTAGTGCTACAGACCCTGCGAAATGGGAGGTAATCCTTTAGTCAGAATAAGCGTGATGAAATGGCATTCTTCTTGCAAATAAAATCGAGCGTATAATGGTAGTTGGAGACACAGGACAGAGTAATGATGGAAATGGAACATGAGGTTGGTGACCATTTCTTTGCTTTGAGATGACAAAACTTGTAAAAAATTAAATTGGGATTTAACTAATCTTAATAAGTAAATATGATCCGGTCTACAAAACAGGTCAATAAATTCCATTCAGCTCACTTTGTTAAGTGGCATCTGGATTTTGATATAAATAATTGGAAATTCCTAGCTGGGACTGCATCAACTTAAAAGTCCACATTTAAAAACTGGAGTCTCACTTCAGTCAGCTGCACTGTTCACCACGATCATTTTTCTATTACAAAGGATTCTTGTTCTGTCATCATTAGAAAATCTTGTTTGAAAGTCTTAACCTTTGGTTTCTGTTCTGTCATTGTCTTATTGCAGGAATTGATTATCTGCATCCAGATCTTGCATCAAATTACGTAAGTACATGCTGACCTTTTCTGTAAAATGTGGATTTTCTTATTATAGTCTCTCTGCTACAGAATTTTAAGTAGTGAGTAGAACAGCAGTACAGCTGAACCTGTGGTCTTAGAGATGATACCTTTTCCATTGAAAGAAGCAGACTGAAAATGGGACTGACTATGCAAGGAGTGGAAAGGTGACAAGGCTATTTGTGGAGGAATGTCAGTGCTGCATCGCATTAAAACGGCTTCTGCTCGCAACATTTAGGACAGAAAGGAGTAACCTGTGAATTGGCTCTAAATCCCGCTATTAAGATGCAGAATGCCCCTGTCACTTGGAGGACCACGGAGCTGTAAGCTGTGGCAAGACTTCTGAAACCTCCAGGAACAGTTTAATTCCTTTATAAAGGGTGTTTCGATCCAGTGCTTCAGAGCATGTTCACAGTAAATTGTGTGATTGCAGCACACGCTGGGCCCATTGATTGTTCCTCAAACCTCAGGTTTCAGAACTTTGGGCTAGAAATTTTTGTCTTCTTTAACTCTTCCCAGGCTCTCTCCAGCCCACTGGTGTCTCTGGCACTCACATCTCCGTGTGCCTTTTCACAAGGGCTCCCAGCACCCAGGAGCTGCTCTTGCGCTGTGCTTGTGCCAATTCCTTGGGAATTTGGGAACAAGAGGTTCCTTGCCAGGCTGGTTGAAGTGTCTCTGCTTTAGGTTTTACTCTTCTCCTGCAGTCAGTGGCTTCCTGGGGGGAACCCAGGCTGCTTCAGCTGAGCAATATGGTTTAGTTTGCAATTGCAATTAAATGAAAAGAAGAACAAAGACAGCTGGAGATTTTGGTAAAAATATGAGCCATCCAAATCAAACCGCTCCCAAATGAGAAAGTTATTTTTACGTACTTGCAGCTTGGAAAATAATAACACACAGGATAAAAGCCTATTTGTCGTTGCAATTGGCAAAGCACTTTTGGTAGATAATAAATGGATATGGAAGATGTTTGCTTGGGACAAGGAATTTGGGAAACAGCTGACCACAGAGTCCAGATTAGCCAGTTTCACTCCTTATGAGCAGCTAATTAAACCCTGTGCCCTGACTGCAAAATTCTCTCCCAAGAGAAATAGCTCAGTAGGATGTTCCTGTAAATAGATAGAAATAAAGAAGTCTGCAAAATGCAGCCTTTTTCTCTGCAGCAATTGGGCTCTGTGTATGTTGTAGTATGTGATGTGGGCACACCACCTGCTCTACACTCACTTTTCAGCAGCAGGCAAGGACAAAGTATTCAGGAATAATTCTGTTTCTAAAAATCATGTGTCAAACAAGCAAGAAGTCTGTACACCATATCTGATACAGTAGTTTTGTTGTTAATAGTGAACCTAGGGTTGTGCCCAGAAACCAAAAATAGATTTCACTGTAATACAGTGTTTTATTTTCTAATTCCAAAAAAAATTTCTTTGATGGATAAGTATTTGTCAAGCTTAGCTAGACTCAAGCAAGCTAGAGTGGCAATAGTGAGCATTCTGGAAATTAATGGAAAATGACAACGAGAATGACAAGGCAGACATTGTGCTAGAAATCATGAAATAATGGAGCTGGAGAGAAATATGAGAGTTGAGAAAAGAGATACTGGGATGAAAATTGAAAAAAAGCTGTCTGGGCATGGGGACAGCAAACCTTTAATGACAGTCATGGAAGTCTTGTGAGGAGACTGACCTTGAGATGAGAATCTGAAAAGATTTGTGTTGGAATAACTTTTTCCAGGGGAGGAGAGGTTCTAAAGTGGAGCAGTAATCAGGCTGTGGAGGGACAAAAGATTGTGTGGCCAATGCAGAATTAGGCAACAAGTGGTTGGTAAGACAGTTACTAAAGGAGCATCTGAAAGATCACAGTCTTGAAAGAGGTAACACCCCAAAGCTTCTAATACAGAAATACAAAAATACAAGCTGTCACATGAAATCTGTAGTTCTAGGCCATCACAGCACCGTGTCTTGAGAGGTGGCAGAAGGGCAAGGTTGACTCCTTCTCCTGCAGCTAAAACCCGCCCTCCCTTGCCCAAGCACAGCACAGCAGTTGTGGGGTTTGGTTCGCCTGTGCTTTGCCTCTTGCCACGAGGCTGCAGAAGCCTCCTTGCATCCCAGGAGATCCCACTCTGGCAGCATCTGCTGTCTCTGAGGCCACAAGGGCTGTTTTTTCCCAGTAGGTAGTAATTCGGGCATGGGTTAAAGACAAGGACTTAAATTCAGCTGAAGGAAATACCAGTTTAGATGTAAAAAGGCAACGAAATGAGTCTCTTAAGGAATGAGTTATCAACCCGCATCAGCAATCGTAATCACCTTTGTACCCCTCCTGTGCCTCGTGTTTGTTGTCTCACAACATCTGCATTTTGGGGCAGCTTTCTCTGAAATTATATTGT
The DNA here is from genome assembly GCA_013399895.1 of Serilophus lunatus. Classification (NCBI taxonomy): domain Eukaryota; kingdom Metazoa; phylum Chordata; class Aves; order Passeriformes; family Eurylaimidae; genus Serilophus; species Serilophus lunatus. The sequence goes on from VXBA01001227.1 coordinate 388,283, forward strand.
CTATTTTTAGGAAATTAAGAGCTTGCAGCTTATGTTTCTCAAGTGTGTAGGTCCCTGTGTACCCTGGCGATGTCTGTACGTCTTGCTTGGATAATTGGGAGCAATTAGAAAGTCTCTCAAAGGTGGTGGTTTTGGCAGTTGAGCATTTTCAAGTATAAAAACTTGGCATTGGTTACTCAGTTTAATTTGGCTTTTATGATTTTGACTTTCTGGTTTTCTTCCTTGAATAGTTTAATGGGGCTTGGCACTTAGGTGAAATGAGGGTCAGGGAAGAGAAAGATCTTTCTAAAGAAAAAAAACAATTTGTATTTTCTCCTAAAACTGCTGAGCTTTGATCTGTCGTGTGGAGTGCACTTTTACACATTTTTTTTCTTTGCTGTTTTTGAGCTCTACTGCTAAAATCATCCATTTCTGGTCTTAATGTACTTTTTATATATATATATGGGAAGGATTGTGCCTGCTCACAGTCAGGATGGACTGCTCTCCCAGCACCACCTCCCAGCTTGCTGCAGCATAGCTACTCGCTTTTCTGGGATCAGGGGGCTTTGGCAAAGTTGGATTTTTCCATTCTGCGCCATGAATGCAGAGAGACTCATTGTCAAACAATCTCTATTTTCTTCCAAGCCTTGGAAACCCTGCAGAGGTTCAACCTTCAGGAAATTATTTTTTTCCCACAAAGAGAGCCCTTCATTATAAACTGATAATTAAAAAGCTGGAGCCTAATGCACTCCACAGTTTCCTTTCAACTCAGAATATACATATAAGGCCAGCAGTTTTCAGGACTGACTTCTCCAAGATACAGCATCTGAGTGAGAAAGAAAAGTGAAGATGCAATGGCTGCATATGGAATATGTCTAATAAAAGAAGAAAACAGCAGCCATGGGGAATTGACATTACAAATTTCAGCACATTGTTTTAAAGAAAAACCTGGGAGAGCAAATGGAGACTTTTTTTTTTTTTGTGCCATAAACACAAACATGAGCTGAGCTCCCTCTAATATCAGTTTGTATTGTGATATTTTATACTTGGCCACTGTCTGCTGGTGAAGGTCAGTGTAGCAGCATTTTCCCACTTAGAGCAGCAGGGAGCTGATCATCTTCTGTAAGTGGGTTTGTCCCTGATTAGCAGTAGTGAGGAAAATCAGGATCCCACCAAGAGACTCAGGCCAGGAGCAGAAAATTACTGGTTTTAGTGTTTGAACTCTGCCTAAAGCTGAAAGCCCGTTTCAAAAAGCCTAGGGAGCGGGAGAGAACTAGACAAACACTTACTGTAGGAAAAGCAGGGATGAGTTTGTGAGTAAGTAACTTCTTCACAAAGTATTGATACATGTAGAATGAGAATCAATGAGCAATTCTTAGTATTAAATAGTAATTTAAGATATTCAGGTAAGAAAAAAGATTTTGAAATCTGTGAAATTACACAGATGTAACATGCACAAACAAGCACGTAGTCACCTGAGCAGCATTTCATTACTGGCCTTCCCCAAACCTCCTGCCTTTTCTTCTCTGTAGCATATGCCTTTATGGTGCAACCTTATCTTCCTAGGTCCTTTCCAGATGTCACTCAAGCTGTATGCAGGAAAGGCCCTATGCAGGGAATGAGGGAAGACCTTCTGGATTTACCCCAGGGTTAATCGAACTTTTCTGTCATCTATCATTTCTTATTCAGATATGAATAGCAGATGATCTTACCTGTCTTCTCTTTCTGCTTTATCGACATCTCCAAACACAAAGCAGCCTCTCTCTTACAACTTCTGGTAACTTGTCACCAGCTAATATGATAACAGCTCTTCCTGGCTTGCTGAGAGGCAAGCAAGAGTGTATTTTTGGAATAATTATCTTATCACATAAGCAGTGAAGCAGGGAAATGTTCTACTTCTGTTGTGAGCTGCATTTGCCATTGTTTGCTGGAGGAACAAAAACATCATTGAATAATCTTTACAGCCACAAAAGAAATAAGAAATGGTACAGGCAATAAATTATACACTGCAATATGTGCAGCAAAGCGTAGCGACAGCATGAAGGATCTTTTTTGGTTTAGAAAGTGTGTTTTTCCTTTGTTAGGATGAATTTCTGAGTGCATGCTTTGGCCTCCCTGCACGCCACCAAAAGGACGGGCAAACTCTTCTTGTGGCCATGAACCTGACCTCAATTATTTACCAATACATACCTTCAGCATCTCCAGTAAAATCCCTGGGGCCTAATTGTAGGGTTCTGTAAGTCGACAAAGCTCCCTTGACATCTACTGAACCATGCTGCTTTGACCCTGATGATCATCCCAAAATCGCACCTGATGCAATTGCCTGAGTCAAAGGAGTTCATGTATAACTGGTGGGGAGAAAAGTGTTACCCTTCCACATCTGAAATTTGTTGGAAACACTCTGAAGACCTCGAAAAGCTCCCAGTGTCTCTGCACTGTCATTAATATCAGCCCTGGGATCCACGGGGGTCATAAAGCTAAACCATAGCAGAGTTGGGTTCACACTTGTGTGGCATCAAGGAATGATTCTGATTGTCTTTGAGATCCCATTCCTACAGCAGGATTTTCAAAAAAGCCTGAGGCAGTTACATTGCTGCTTCTTACTGCATTCCAAAGGGTTATTGGGCACATACACTAATTTCAAGACACTTAATTTCAATAAACCCTTACTGATGATACATCAGAGGTATTTTATGGGTGAACTAATGTGCTGACCATTGTTGCTAGTGTCTGTTTTTAAATTTAATTTAGAAAAAGCACTTATTGTCAAAAAATAAAGAGCAGAATAAACTTGTTCCAGGTGTTTCAGCACATCGCTAATTGGATTTCGGGTTGGTTGGTTGGTTTCATTTGAGTTTTTTGGTAGTTGGGTTTTTGCTAATAGGTTTTCTAAAATTAACAGTTTATAACAATTAAAAATTATCAACACAAACCTGGGATAAATTCACAGTACATCCTTATTCTGGAACTGAAAATTCAGTGAAAACAGTGATGGATGGGTGCTCTTGAAGCAGATTGGGACAGACATTTCGTCACGAATTTGCTGAGACAGAGTGAAGCCTCTCTTGCCAGGATGGAAGGATGGATCAAGTGTTTAAATGCCAGGCTGACTGATGCCTTGGCAATGAAACTGGTGGTCTTCTGCTGGGCTCCTTATGATGCTCAGATGACTTCTGGAAGTTGGGGGCTGGTTTTAGCATGTAGAAAATGATAATTAAGGACAAGCGAAACAGTGAAGTTTCATCAGCATAAATTAGAAGTTACTGGGAAGACAATGAACTTCCCTCTTTCAGGCTTGGCTATTTTTTGTTACTCTGTGCAGAATCAGCTTCTGGGCTCATTTTCTGTTCTATGCAATCTGTTTGGGTTTTTTTTCCTCAGAACATATTAAAGGCTCAAAAAGAGATGATGCCTTCTCTGATCATATCAGACAGGCAAATGTGTACTTGAAAGGGTGTCCTGACTTTGTCACATACAGAAAATGCTTCATCTCTTGGAAAGCGTAATGGAGTCCTACAAACAGCCCTCCCCTGCTCCCAGCAGTAACTCTTTTTAAAGGTACATGTCAGTGGTGCTTGTGCAGTGAAGTCCAAATAAGATGACTCTACAGTTCCTCTGCTCTGTGCCTTAGAGCTACTAAACATGAGCATAGCCAAGAGGAAGGAGAAGCCTATGTAAAGATGTCAGGGTCTTCTTACTTAGTGAAAGATAACATCTACAACTACAAAACATTTTTATCACAGCCTTCTAGCTTTCAACTCAATTAGAAAGATGGAACAGCAAAAAGAATGTGAAGACTGTTTCTCCTCTGGATTATTTCATATGACCAGAGGGCACAGAAAGAGGCTTTTTCTGCAAAGCTGGCAGTGACTTGTGAAGGAGATGTGAATGCCTTAAGGAGACATGATTTGTGTCACAGAGCTGTGTTTGCACCTGAGAACTGGATTTCTCTCCACTGAAAGTTGTTATGTGAATGGCTTTGCTGAAGGCCATTCTGAGAGATCTGGACACTCAATGCTTGGCAGTTCTGGGGCTCAGTGGTTAGCACCTTCAGTGCGGCTGGAGTTGGCACGGCTCCACTGGTATTGGCCTGTCCAGGGGGATACACTGATTTATTCTGGCTATAAAGTAGCCTCAAAGTACACTTCGCTTTGGATTCAAAGGGTGCTAACATATTGTAGTTGCATTTGCCCAAGATTATTTTCAGAGCAATGAGTGCTGACAAAGATTTTCCAGCGTTATTATGTATTTGAAGCACCTGAAAGAGATAATCTTCAAGTTAAATGTAGGCCTGGTGTGCAAGCAAGGAGAGACAGTGCCAAAGACACTCTGCAAGCTGAGGACCACTCATTGTCCACAGCTTTTATTTTTCTCTATAATCAATGTACTTAATTATTATCAGCTGCACACGGAGAAAGTGCAAGGTGGTAAATTGCTTTAATCATTAAGCACTGGTATTAATTTTCACTTAAGGCATGGTCTGTGGAAAGTAAATTAAGATTGTTGAAATGAGAAATGCACAGGAGTGGAAGGGAGCAGATAAGACCATTTCCGCATCAGTTCTGGCTGGTGCTTTGGAAACTGGCTTGTGCCTCTCTCCAGGGTTTCTCCTAGTAAGTATTTTGGAAACATTTTCTTCTTTTATTTGGGCAAGAAAAGTGGAGGCAAAATGTTAGTCCTTGCTGTTTGCCATGGGGGAGCTGGCATTGCTTTGTTTTGGTTTTGTTTAATTACCTGGCTTTCTGCAGGCCAATTAGCTTTTGGAACTGGCCAGAAATCTTCCATTAGAACAATATTTTTGCTAGTAAAGGTGAGTCGTTTGTAAAATTCAAGTGTTCGTGGGAAAATGAAAGTGAAATGTTTTTATTTTGGATCAGTTCGATCTGATTTTAAATGTTTGATGTCTAGAACATGCTGCATTAAAATAAAATCCCACTCAGATGCATGTTCCACTTGGGAAAACAGGGTCAGCCACACAGTCCCCTGGAGGCAGTGCACACCGTGGAATTTTAAAATCAAATTCAGGAAATTGAAGAAAAAAGCTTTCATTTCCCCAAAGTGAAAACAACACATTTTGGATTAAAAATGCCAAAAACATTTTTTGAGGATTGTCTTTCCATTTGAAAGCTTTTATTTTCTGTTTTTCAAAGAACAGTTATTTTAACTTCTCCTTTCCTGTAGAGATCCTTGAATGTTCACCAGCTTTGAAATGGAACTTAATTAAAATTCATGCTGTATTCACATTTTGGCTACCCAAAGGTATCACCAGGGAGATCTGAATTAGATGCTGCACGTGGGGAACATCAGTCCCTCCGAAAGCTGTGTCAAAATTTGATGGCTGTTAGAGAGATTTTCAGACCCAGTGATGATTTTGGGAAGGAGAGTTGCAAACCCACTGTTAACTGGTGGGCATGCAACTGGTTCTAAAAGGAGGGTTTTGGGCAAGCCCTCTGGATAAGTCAGACTCGGAAAGCAAAGGAGGGGAGGGAGGAGAGACGGAATACACGAGGAGTCCTATTTCTTCTGTGAAACCATAATGGCCTAAATACAGTAGATAAAGATGCAGATAATCTCCAACACTTTAAGCACCATTCCTTCACTGAAGTTGTAAACAGATTTGGTTAATTTGACATTGATATAATCTTTTCTGTCCTGGGACTTCATCTTGCCATGGTTGTTTGCATTATTTGATTTTAATTGTATTTATGTTCTCCATATTAATATTTTACTTCTTGGTACCTGTGTAGGTGGTTGAGATATTTTTAAACACCTGCCCTATTTCAGATTGCTTTGATTTAAATATAGTTTTCTTCAATTCTGTTGTATTCCCAACAGAAGCAGTAAGATAAGGAATATTCTTGCTAGGGCATAGAATAGCAGTGTGCTGTGTCTAATAAAATGTTGGCCACATTGAAGTCACTGGTAGCTTTATGTTAAATTCAGAACAATCAGAAATTTGGCATATCATATAAATAATTTTAAATAATGAATAATAATAAATAATTTTTTTCTGCTGTGTATTCCTTTATTTTTTTTAAAATCATCTCAGTAGGAGGCATTGGCTTCAACAGAGCAAATAATGATGCCAAGAGCTGTGGAAACATGACTGTCTGGGATAACATGTTATGCTGTAGAACAGGAGCTTGTATATGATGGAATTTTTGCCACTTCCAGTGCTGTGTAGCTGCTGTTTGGTGAAATTTAAATGGATGTGGCAGTGCCTACCTCAGTCACAAGTTCCTTGTGCTATCCTCACTTGTAAGCATTGATGTAGATGGGGGATTGTTGGAAGTGTTTTGCAGGCATGTTCTGTTCTGAATTTTATTAAATGAGGTGCATCTCTCTTTGAATATGTACAAAGGAGAGCACAGAGACAGTACTGTGTTCAAGGGCTTCATCATTTCAGTACAGGCACATGTTTTTTAGAATTCCTTCTTATGAGAAACTAAATCACTTTAATTCGGTGGCACTTAACTTGGTTGCAGAATTAGTCAACTGTGATACCATGTCTGACTGATGTAATTATGAATCTTTCTGTCAGTCAGCTAATGATGTCTAGGACATTTCTTGAATTTACACATCTGGTAAATTACTATGAAAGCATTAGCTGTGATCACATATACTAATCTTTAAGAGAAGAACCTGGTATGATCAAGTACTATTTAAAAACATAAACACTTGCAGGATGTAGTAGGTGTGGCTTTACAGGAAAACATTCTAAAGATCCCACCTTCTCTCCCTGTACTTTTGGGTTTAGCTGTCCGTTGGTTTGACTGATTCCACATGGAATAAGCAATGCAAACTTTTTAATTAATGTGAAGGCATATAAATTGGTGCATTAAAATCCCTGAGAGCCCAGCATGTCTTGACAGACATTATTCACATTTTTAATAATCCCCTGGGATGTTTGCAAGCTATGCTAATGAGGTCATTGTGCATCTGGAATAAAACAGAATAGATCTTCCAGAACTTTTAACTCTAAGACTTGTAAATCAACCTGAGTTTGCTTTCTGTGGCAGAAGAAATATAAGTCATAATTTGCATTATCTTTTTCAGTATTGTCTCTGAAATTTTAACCTTTGTTTGATTCACCTCCAGCATCGCTTTTATATGTCCATTCATCCTCTTCCATATTCCTGCAATTTAGGTGAAGCATGGGCTGTGTGGTTGTTAATAATAATAATAATTCTTCTCTTGTCAGCTAAGAAGCCTTTCATGAGAAGGAAAACACTCAACCAGTTTTCTGTCTCATCTGCTTTCCATTCCAGTTCTGCATCACCAAACTAGCTCTCCCTGTCTTCCCTTCCCTTCCTCACAAGCACCACAGACCATGTCTCTCCTTTGTAGTTAATCCCCCAAACCAACTAAGCCACTTTGATTCCCATTTTTGCAAAGCCACAGTCTGCCTGTTGTGTAAGAATAGGTTGGTGCAACCTCTAAAAGCAGTCACCCCTAACAACCTGCCAGGTTTGTTTTATGAGTGCCATTAAAGCCACGTGTCCAGTATTCCTGTCCTTTGCTGTGAGCATTGCTGATAATTGATCAGTTTTTGATGACTCTCTGTTCCACTTGTGGTTGCAGAGATTGATGTGGGTGCCAATGGCCACTAACCACACACTGCAGCAGGGAAGGGTTGGCTGGCTCAGCACAAGTGACCACTCTTTGCCCAGACCATGTCATGCTAAATTACTGCTGAGTTTGTATTGCAGGCTCTGAGCTGTAGGTTTTCTTACACCGATGGAAAAAACCCCATCTCCCTTATTCCCACTGTGCCACTTAGAAGACCTTTACACTGGATGTGATCTGAATTTTGCTGTGTTTGGTGGGAGAGCCCATGGCAGATTTTTGTAGATATTAGATTAGGCTCAATGAGAGGAGCAAGAGAGTTCAGCTCCCCTCCTCTTCCCACTCATCTCTCCAAAAGGCTCTAAGTGCTGGCTGCCATCAAAACACTGCAAACACAGCCTTTACTGCAGCTCAGCACTCAGCACGTATCTGATGTTCTGACAAACTTGTCAGCTCCTTCTTACAGGGACATAACTAAGAATAATGGACCTGAACCTTATTTCTCTGCTGCCAGCTTTATACCTCTATTACTCTCTCAGCTTCAGTAGGTCACACCAATCCACAATCAAAATATCTGAAAGGGGAAAAAAAATCCATATATTGGAAAGGGAACGCGATCCAAGTTTTTTATAAAATGTGACACTAAAGCTAGATGAAATGTGTGTTCATAGTATTTTTCAGTAAAAGTCATTGCACAATTTTTATTTCCTATGATGGTAAAATAATCCAATGTCTTATATATCTCTAGCAACTGACATGACAGGTTTTTTTCTTCCCCTCTTCCCCCCCCAAATTAAAAAAAAATTAAGGAGTTTGTTCCATAATCTGAATCTTTAAAGATTTAAACTTGCTACTTGCCCTGAAAATATTTTAACAGCAACTAGTTGCTTTTAATTTCTTTGTGTTTTGTTAATTTTATTGTCTTAGCCATATGACTCCCCATGAATATACCTCCTTGCTGTGTTGTAGGTACAGATTAAAGATTCTTGTGCATCTTCTGTGAAAATTAAGGAACGTTTGGCTGAACAGAAATAGGTTTCAGTGTTCTGTAGGTTTACTTGCCTTCAGAGCTCTGGCTCTGAGTAATTAACTGGTTATGTGCTTCGGATTTTCTCCACATCAACTTGAAAATTGGGAAGGAGGCTAAGAATGCCAAGAGGTGAATCATGAAGCAGTGTCTCTATTATAAACACAAGTTCATTTTGCTGCTCGCTTTTCAATGAACTCTCATGCCTGCCTCAATTTCATACTCTTTTTCCTATGTCAGATAAAGATGCAGGGGAGAGAAAATGAAAGATATTTCAATAAGCTAGGTTTTTTTTGTTTTGATGCTTTTTTAAATTTAATTTTTAAAAATTGATTAGAAAAAAAAAATAATTCTCCTCTTAAAAATTCTGCCCAACCTAGATTTTGTTTTAGTCCTTGTGATTTCTATTTTTTGATCCTGCTTGACTATGTACCACTGAGCCAAGTGTTAGCAAACAGCTACAGAGTTAGATGGCATTTAGCTGGATGTGTTTGGGCTTTCACGTTGTTCACTGGGAAACTCCCAACAATCTTTGTTACCTTAGAATGGAATTGCTGATTTCTTCTTTTCTTTGGAGCTGGAAAATGTTCGTGCTTAGATCTACCTTTGTTGTATACAGCAGTTGTGTACTGTGAATCTGCTTTATCCCCATGTGAAATAAAAAGTGTGTTTAGCTGCAGCCCTTCTTTTTGAAGATGCTCCCATGCTGAAAAGCACCAGCTAGGAGTGTAACTCATGTTGGTTTTCTGATTTTGTCTGCAGGGGAAATAGGAAAGAATTTAGTGGGGAAAATGTAAAATAAGCAATGGTGTGACATTGTAGTGTGACGTGATAAATGGAGAGGATCATCAGTTACTTGACAAAGAAATCTATTTAGTGTAGACAAAGAACACAATGTGAAATGATCTCAGCAAAACGATTTCTCTTCGTAACTGTAGCTTTAAATGCTTTCTTAATGAAGATAAATATAAATTTTAATGTGAGACTCCATTATTTTTTCAGCTGTGTTTTTTGTTTGTTTGTTTTTAAACCTAAGCAGTGAAAAATTTTCAGCTTTGCAAAATAAGTTGCTAGATCAAAGGTGGGAAAGCCAACATGTCTTCCTATAAATTCAGAAGCTAGATTATTAGAATTCTCACTGCTTGTTATCAGCCCTAGTTTTACTGTTCTAAATTAAGCAGTAACCACCTCTAGTTAGCAGTCAGTTTATCCTCTTTGGTCTATAATTTCACTAGTTTTGACCAAATCCCAGGTGCTTTGTGAGTATTGAGGAAATTGAAGAGCATTTTCAGTGGTAACTGTAAAATGAAATCACCATTGTGGTGGGCTCTGTACTTGCTCATTCTGTGGCCAAGCAGAGCCTCCAGTGAATACCTGAAACTTGAATACCAGAAAGGCTTATAGACTCCTCAGGTGGTGTTCTGACCCAGCACACTCCATCCATTTCAAGTGATGCTCTGATGCATTATTCGGTGGCTGTGCTGAAAAGGAGAATGGCAGACAAGTGTGCTGCTGTCTTATTCATTATTCAAGATCTGGCTGGTGTTGTCTGGCTCGGTATTTTACTTTTATGATGTACCTGTAAGAACTGGATAAAAGGCTTCTGTTTCTGGAGAGACATGGTGGAATTCATCAGCTGTGAATTTGCTCCTTAACATTAATATTTTTTGGAACGCATTCATTAGTTCATGGATATGTTCTTGGTGTTGACAAGGTCTTGAGTACAGCTCTGAATTTTCTGGATAGTAATATAGGACATGCCCATTATTTCATGTAGAAGAAGGGGTATTTAAGAAGTTACAGGGCTTTATCCATTTCCATTAAAAACCCCACGGACTTAACCAAAATAAAACAATGTGCTTCCCGTGGCAGAGAGGAGGGCCTTACAGTACAACAGCTGACTGAGCAGCAGTGCCTCTCTTTTTCATTGATGACCATTAAGCCTTACAGCACCTCTCCTAGGCTGAATACTGTGTTGCCTCCTGGTGAGCATATTCCATTTTTTTAAGCTTATGTGTACAAAACTGAATTTTACCTTGCCATCACATGACGTTTGGCGTTATTTTAGTACAGTTCCTCTGAGATGACTTACATTGTAACTTGAGCCCAGGGGTTTGCTTGCTCTTTGGATCAGTGAAAGAAATCAAACAACCAAAAGGTATATTTCTGCCTCAAATCTCTGAGGATTTGCAGTTGCCTAAGAGGGTAAGACCAGATGCCATCTGTTTTAAAAATGTTTCTCTTTTTAAAAAAGATACAAATCTCTGGGCTAAATTCACCAGTGCTTTATTGTTATTAATAGAATCCGACTGTGACCAGTGGGATGCATGTCTTTAATTGTCTCCTGGACCAGCATGTGGGGCATAGATATATTTCTTGTGTTACAGAGGAAAAGAGAAGTTTATGTAGATTATGCTCAAAAGGCTTGTAAAGCCATATAAAAATTTATGGGCTTGCTGCATTATTCAGGGTACATAATTTTATTACAGACCTGAGCAACACATGGGACAACTGATTTACTGTTATAGTCATATTTTACATAATAAATGTTTTCCACAGAAGATTTTACTGCGTGTGTTTTACAAGGCACTGGAAGATTCTTTAGGAAATTCTAGTCTAAGCTTATTTTTGAGGAAAGCAGAATTTTATACGCAGGAAAAGTTCATGCCGTGCTATACAAGCCGTTACATAATAAGTGATTGAAAGGGTCCATCATGTGATCCAATGCTCCTCTGTTACCATTTTATTTGGTGGAGAGGCTAGAAAGCAGAAATAAAGATATACCTTAAAAAGCCATGCTGTTCCTCTCTGTAACAGCATTTTTATTATATAATAGATGGTGTTTATAAGTAATTATGTACAGATGGTGACTGATAAACATCAAATTCAAATTACTTTGCATCAATGAGCTGCTTTTGATTGAGCATGAGGGATAGGAACTCGCCTTGTTATAACACTCAGTGCCTAATGACTGATCTAAGGCTCTGAAATCGGCATCCAAGATTAGCGGCTTGAGTTCTCCCTGGAGCAATAAACCAGGCAACTCCCTTAGATATTGAAAACCAAGGGCTGGACACTTCAGGTCTCAACGAAGGAACTGTCAGTAGACTAGTTTGGCATTAAAACTGGACACTAAATCACCTGAGTGGAAAAGCAAAATGTTTTCATTTCAGCGTGCTGTAGATCCTCATCTGCACTGATTTTGATTGCAATTTCCAGGGTTCCTAGCCTGATTAATTCTCCATAGCAATAAATTCCTTCTTGCTGCCTGCTAGGGACTCCAGCCTGTGGAAGAGAATGGCAGACCACAGAATTTAATACTCACTTTCCAAAACACGAGATGAAATATTTCAGTTATCCCCCGAAACAGTTTCCTTTTCGATGCAGTATTGAAATTGATTTAATTTCTCACTTATGCTTAAAAAGAAAGTAAATTTACCAAAGGCTAAGGCTTAGATGTTTGTGGATTTGATCTTTAAATTAGGAACTTGAAGCAGTCCATTTGTACTTGTCTCTGCTGTTTCATTACCCATTTCAGTGCTTCCATAGCGTGGGTGGAATATTCCTTCATGAAGCTGAAACTCACTGTCTTTTCTCAAAGATCCTAATGAAGATAAATTGTGCAGTCAGCAGTTGTTTTCTTTCCAAGAATTCTTCTTAATTTTGCCCTTTGTGGATGGTTCCTGCTACATTAGATATCTTTTGCCTTTGAGTGCAGTGATCCAAAATGAAGTGAATGAGAGCTACGGAGTGTGGGAGAGCGCTGCACAACTTTGTTTATAGCCTGCCTAAAGCCACCTTTCTCTATGCTGGCATTGGGTTACATGGGCCATGGAGAAGGACTGCAGTCTGCTGGAGGGTGTATGAATCATTCAGGCTGGAATCCTTTTGTCTGTCACTGCTATGGACATGAGTGGTACATTGGCATAGCTAGAAGGGCTTTTCATCCATAATTTTTTTGCAGAAGGGAATTCTGGAATTGCTTGCTAGCAGGTATGAGGTGCTTGTATGTCTGGTGTTGTCCTGAGAAGTCAGCCTCACCAGACCCACTTTGAGCTTAGGGTGTATAATAGGGACTGTATTTCTTCCTGGTGGGAAAATAAAACACAGCTGAGTTTAAATTTCATTTGTCTAATATTTCTATCATGAAAGCAGACCTTCTGGGTGCATGTGAAGTTGGCAATATATCGAAATAATTACATTTAGTTCTGACTTAGGTCATACCTGAAAGAAATTATCTGAATTCACTGGAACTTGGTTATTTGCTGTCTGAATGGTTTCCAGGCTTTGGCTAGTCCAAGGCAATAGTGCAAGAAAGTTTCTTTAATTTGTGATTGAAATGCATTTCTCTCCAAAGGTTGCCAGGCTAGACTCTGTGACAGAGTAGGTTTTGTCTGCTAATTAAATTACTCAGAGAGAGTCACCATTTCTAGTTTGACTTAAGCATAGGATGTGGTTCTCCAGCTTGTCCTGCTGGCGTAGATATTGCACTTGTTAATAATGACCAGGACTGGTCCTTCTGTTGACGAGCTCATTTCCTTTAAATGTTATGAATGAACCCTGGCTCCTTGCACAAATCCTTGTCACACCTCCCTTGGATGCTGGATTCTGATCCAGGCTTCTTCTGTTCCATTAAAATGGGATGCCTGAGCCACCCAGGCACGCTAGTGAGGCACAGAGTGTTCTAGCTCAGGATCCCACCTCCAGCAGCAGCCAGTGGTGGTTGCTCGGGGAGCAGCATGATCACCCAGTCCAAGGCTGTGTGGTATCTTCCTGGCTTCATCCAGATACTCCAGCCAGATTTACCTTTTGCTAGTTTATCCAACCAATTGTTAATTTCACTAGGCTTTTTACCTCTCTGTTGCTGGAGGACAGTGAATTTTGTAACTCATTAGATATTCTGTGGAAAAGCACTTTTTTTTTTTTTTTTCTGATGCTTCTAAGTCTTCCCTCTGGTAATTTCTATGGATTCCCATTAGTTTGTGTATTATGGCAAGCAGTAAATAATAACTCCCTGTTCGCCTTCTCTGTAGTACTCATGATTTATAGACAACTGTCAAATTCCCCTGGCTGAAAAGTCGTGTTCTATTTACTCTTAGCTCATGCAAACCCGTGCCACTCAAAGTGCTGTGTAAGCAGTTGTGGTAATTAAAAGAGGTAAATTAATCAGACACCTGGGCACAGAGTCTCAGCAGCAGTGAGAATTTGTGGCTATAGCTGACATGATTGGAAGGCATCTTCAGGCTGAAAATTGGGACCTTAGTGTGGAAATATGGAGGGATTAATAAGGACCTTACAAAGGGATTCAAGTCTGAGCTGAAGGATGGCATCAAGCTGAGTGAGAGCCATTCTGCAAATCTCTGCACCATTCTAAGGCTGCAAGATATTTATTGTCTCTGCTGAGTATAAACAGCCAGCCTTTCTGAAATGAGCATCCTAAAAAAAATCACTGTACAGTAGCTTGAAAGATACCCTTCAAGTATTAGGGACAGCGTTGTCCCTGTTTCATTCTTTTTGTCCCTGTTTCATTTCTTTTAGGGATTTTGAATCCAAAACCCAAAGACTTGGGTGCTACCAGTGGACTGCCTATTCCTGTACCCTAGGAACTGAGAATCAGCTGAAGGGGAATGTTTTTAGGAGCAAAACTATTCATCCACGAGTCTCAAATTATCTTCAATAGTATGCTCAGCCAAATCTTAAAAGGAATACAAGTACACATTAATTAAGAATTAACATAATTCTGTTCCTTGAGTATGGTGATTATTAAAATATAAATTCAGTGAACATACACTTGAGAGGAAGCTGCTAAATATTTTTAAAAGCCTAATTTTCAGTCACCCTTTAGTTATTTTTTCATTAAGAGAGAAGAAGGATGGCACTTGACTTTCTGACTTTCCATTTGCTTCTCACATATAGCATCAAAAAGTTGTTGAGTGTTCTTAACTGCTGATAGGGCAAATCAGGAATGATTTAGATTTATATGGAAAGCAGGGACATGGGATGACATTTTGAAAAGCGCCCAAAAGCCACATTTGTGAAGCTGTTCAGTCAACTAGAGGACTGAGAAAATATGCAAAGGAATTTTCAGGCATATGTGCTGACCATTAATGCAGTTTTCACAGTTGAATATCGAGATATTTACATTCTTAGGCATTGAAGTGCTTTTAGAAATGTGACTGCTGTAGTACCACACATAGGTTTTCCAAAAATAATTCTATTACGGAAGACCTATGTGTCTGGTCACTTCCAGAACTCTTTGGAAAATAAGATTTAACCTTTGCCTTGCCATACCAAGTAGAGTAACACCTGACTGCTCTTACAAGTGTTGATGAACACTCAGTAGTGAGATCTCACACCACCTCACAATTAACCACGTTTGGAAATGCCCGTGGTCCACAGGAAGCTTTGCATTCCAGAAAGGATCTTTCCACAGGTTTGCTGGTGTGGGAAATGGCACAGCACAGCAGGGACTGTTTTCTGTCCAGGTACATCTTGAGGGGAATGAAGAGAACACAATTTACTAATGATTCTCAGCTTCCCCTTTCAGTTTGTGCTTCACTTTGCCCTGCATATCTGTTTTTCAGCTGACTTTCTGAACTTCTCTGTGTTTTGCAGAATGCCAAAGCCAGCTATGACTTCAGCAGTAACGATCCCTTCCCCTACCCCCGCTATACAGATGACTGGTTTAACAGGTAAGCGGATTTTGGGCAGCCTCCCCTTCACTTTGGTTTGCTTAAGTAATTCTGCCTATTTGCTGGTATTTATGCAATGTCTGTTGTCTGCTAAATTCAGTGTTCACCAGAACAGGCACTGCAGTCTCACTGCTGCTTGCAAATTAGAGGTTACTTATGGCTTCTTTTTTTTAGGTAAGCTCTAAATAGCACTGACAACCATTTTATAGTTTACAGATGAATTTGCTGCTTCAGAAAAGTGTATTTTTGGATCGTTTGAACAGATGATAGCTACCTACCTTTTTGTCAGCTGTCCTAGGACATTCCAGTAACCCAAACCTGTATAAACCGGTTTCCCATCAACTGTGTCTGAGGCATTATCACTGCTACCTAATTTTAAAGGCAGTAAGATGGAGACATTAAAGATTCTGTGTGAAAAAAAGTCTTTTCGTCTGGTTGTAGGCTAAGAAAGTAAAAAGCAGCGTGGTGTGGAATGACCAGTTTAAAAATAATGAGGTCTTATGTTAAATTCTGACCCATGTCTTTTCTACTTGATTTAAGGACAATGTGCATGGGGTAGCATTTTTTCTAACTGCTGAAGAAGTTAAAGTCCACACACAGTGACTGGGAAGCTGTTCTGTTGTGTTTATGAATTTGGAATCAACACTGCAGCTGTGCTTGTTTTGTTATTTCTCCTGAATACATCATGATTGCCCAAGACCCATTCCTTCTTCAGTATTTCTGAACTTAGCCAGTTTCCAGCAGGAGAAGGACCCCAAGGTATGGTATAAATAAGAATGGCCCAAAAGAAGAGGCTTCAGATTTTAGAAGGTGTGGCTTTTTTTTTTGTTTCCCTAGAATCATTTGTTTTCTTACATGGAATAGGAGCACATGACAGTTTTTAACAAAACATGTGTGTTCCAAGTTCTGCATCTGTCCCATAGAAAAGCTCTTTCTGATGGGCTCTTAGCAAGGCATTAGTGTAGTCAAGAGTGCAGAGTCCAAGGCACTCCCATAAGGTGTGTTTATTACCTGGTGATCTTAGTATCCAGCACCTCTGGGTCTGCCCTGAGATCTCAGGCAGCTTCTACCTTGGATTTCAAAAGTTGTTTCAGGATTTTTTCGGTGAAATTTCCAAATGTCTTCTAGGCAGAAGCTGCCAGTATTTATGTAACAGCAGCGCTGAAGATTTGAAATCTTTTAAAAGTTTTAGGACTCAGTCTATCAAAAAAAAAATATTTCAGGCCTATTTGATGTGGTTTTCATCTCTAACTTAGGATGACTGGATGGCCTCTGAGTTTTGGATGGGTTTTTTGTTTTTATTTCTAAAGAAATCAGTTGTAGCTCTGTCACAGTGACACAACAAAGAAGCACCTGTGCTTTCACCTCGGAAACAGGCCTCCTGGAAGGGATCAAACAGATTTGGGAGCTGTGATGTCCTTCTTTGTAGTCCTACCATTTTATAGCCGATGATACCAATGAGATTTTTTTCTCCTTCATTTTGGGAAAGGACATCTGCCACTTTTAAAGTAGTGTGAATCCAATTAGCGAATGGAAAGGCAGAGAAAGACTAGGGCTCTAATTTGTGAAGGTCTGCTGCCTTTCTTGCTTTATTTATGCTAAGGATCTTTATAGGAGAAAGATATCACTTAGCTTGGGAGAGGAAGAAAATTAAATTAAGTTTTAGTGGGTAATGGTAGCTTCTGTCATTTTCAGTGTGGAACTGCATAAAAGTAAATGTGTTCTGCCAAGCCCTATTAACACTGATCGTGGTGCTGTCAAGTATTTTTTGGAGGGGCTCAGTTTGCAGTCCTCACCTGTTCTGCAAGGTGGCCCTGCAAGGAGTTACCTGCTAAAGTCAGATCTCAGGCATCCTGGATGTGGCAGGAGTTATTGTCTCTGGTCCTGGGTGCCTCTGACTAACTTCAGGCACTCAAGTGAAGAATCCAAGGTGGAGAAAATGGTTGCTTGTGACCTAATCTGTAATAGTTGAGAAAAACACGGTTTAGGTTTTCAGAGAAATGCAACACTTTTTTATATTACTTGAGGGAATGGGGAGCTCAAGTCAGCAAGGCAGGAAGAGGAAATCAATGGAGAAATTGCTTTGCAGATGTCCTTACTATTCCTTTTCTATGTTCTAGAAAAAAAAATAAATAAAAGTATCTAGAAAGTACAGCATTCTTTGTTAATGAAACTTTGCCATGATGGGGCGCTCCATCCTTGGAAGTGTTAAAGGCCAAGTTGGATGAGGCCCTCAGCCTGATCTAACAGATAACACCAGAGGTTGGAAGGGGCCTTAAAGATCATCTAGTTCCAACCCAAACCACCCTGTATGATTCCGTGATCCTTGAGATGTCTTTCATGAGATGGGGAATTTTCTGCCTTGCCAGGTAAATCTCAGGAGTAACACATTCAGCAGAGCATCCCTTCCCTGCCTACACAGTGTAAGGAAAGCTTTAAGATGCAAGATTCCTTGTTTCCTCCGGGTTAAGGTGCAAACCAGCAAACCACATCCAGCTGTTCAGGAGTACTTGTGACTGTGTTTTTCTCTGCATATTTCTTTGCTATACTGTGAATTGAGTTGATGTATTCCTACATAAACCATGGCCAGGGTTTCTGACTTCTGAATTATTGTCAGTGGTAGGTTACAGCTGTCTGCTCTGACTGTCTGTCTGTCCCCTATGTGTAGCTGCACAGATGCATCTGCATAGGGAGTGATTACACACAAGAACTGTTCAGGGAAACCTGCAAGAAAGGCTCTATTTTGCTCTGTTTGCAGTCAGTGATGCATCTCCCATTGAATTTTGTGCAAGCAGGAGGATCAGACTTGAAATAGGGTAGCATAATATCCCTTTTTCCATAAAGAATGCGCTTCTACGTGAGCAATTCAAGTGATTTGTGGAACAAGAAGCAGAGGACTGATCACCAAGGGGCCTTTTGTGAGCTGCCAGCTGCATGTGCAAAGTGTCATTAGACTTTAAGAAAAAATGGGAGAGGTTTGTGTATGGAGTATTTCATTAATCACGACTGCTTTGCTTTTAAGCACAGATTCCCCTCCCACTTGTGACTTTTTAAGGCTGCTGGAAGCACTTTGGCCTTTCCATCTAACAGGCACTGACCTACGAAACCAAGATGGGTGGGTTTTGGAAGCAGAGAGTGTGGTACCTCAGACAGGAAATTGTAGTCTGGCAGTTCAGCTGCTGCTACGGGCAGCACTTAGAGGGCCAGGCTGCCAAGGGATTATTCCCATATTTGCTGTACTCACCGCTTGACTGTGTTCAGACCCACAGCTCGGAGACCAAGCCAAGAGAGGGGACACTGGATGCAACTTTGGGACAGAGCTTTGTTTGAGTCTGAGGAGCAGTGGGAGCATTGAAGGGACCTGAACTAAACCTCGTTCCCAAAAACAGGCAGTCCCACAGCATTCGGAGTGGCTTTTAGGAACCACTTTGGGAACTACCTGTAATTTTGGACATCTTCTGCTCCTGAACCACATTCTGTACTTTGTCATGTACCACCTTGTGCAGTGTGGAGGCACTCACAGGTGTTAGCTTGGCCCTTCTGTACAGATTTCTGGTTGTGAGCATGCAGAAGGTACAACTTGGGTTCCCCATCTCAGGGCACTAAGGTTACAGATTTCAGCCCTGTTCTACATAACCAGTAATTATTTCTACACCTGTAGCCCTTGTATTCTGTGGATTTTCACACTCAGGTAAGAGTTAGCAGGGGAAAAAATTTATCCACTACCTTGGAAACCCGTGTTCATCAGAGGTAAAAATATCCTACAAAAGTGTCCCTCTGAGCTCTGCATATTTAACTGCTGCCCAGGGCAAGCAGCTAAAGGGGTTGAGATAGTCAGATGGTCCCAGCTATGAGACTGCAGCTCTGCACACAGCCCTCCCCTGCTGGCAGCTGAAGTCAGGATGGATGGATCCGATCCTTTGCTGTCTGCAGAAGCATTTCAAAGCAGATGAAAAACGACCACGATGAAAATTTTTGTCGCCTCTGACACTTTCAAAACTATATGTTTATGTGTATAGATGGGCACACACAACCACACACACTCATTGGCAGGGAGTTTCAGAAACAGTAGTTTTTGAAGACAAAACCTGAAATTTTCATAACTTGTAAAAGTACCTTATTTAAATGCAGAAGGCAAAACTGTTTTTCAGCTGAATGTCCCTCTCTCACCCTAGGTTTTTTAGGCATGTTCATGTAAAATATTTGTTATTTATATAAAGTTTATGGAAAACTTGCTCTACTTCCCAATATATGACTTGCTCAACATGATAATACATGGTTTACTTTTGAAGTAACTTGCTCATAGTGAAAATATTCTTAGTTTTTCCTGTCTCCCTGTTTTAGATATGGAAATAATAAGGAAGGGGTGAGCACTGTAGAGAAAGGCTGTGATTTGTGCCCGTGCCATGGGTCACTTCTTAGCAGCCACAATGGGTTTATCAATGACACATGAACAGCAAATAGTGCTGGGTTGGAAAAGTCAGCTATTTGCCATGAATAATTCAAGCAAATGCATTTCTGCTAACTCATATATGGTTACTTTTCTTTTTCTCTAGTCAGCAGCATAGTATTAAAACTCTGAGCTGCTGGAACAGGCCTGCTTGTAATCTCCATCATATGGGTCAGTGGGATGGGGAGGCCAAATGGGGAGAGGACTTTTTCACCAGAGGGGTCCTAATACATTTTTCTCTCTGTGAGAGAAAGACCTCACCTGACAGTGTCACTGTTTTTTTGGCACCCCAGCATCAGACAAGCTAATTTTTTAACAAAGCTATTTATTCTGTTCTGTAGCTTGTAGATACCCCACAGGTGACTAGATAATGAGTGCCTAGCAACAGTATGGTTTTTTTCACACTTCCTTGAACAAGGGCATGAGGAAAAACTTGCTTGATTATTGAAAGAAATTTCTGCAGCAGCTGAATAATAAAGCTGTGCTGCTCTCCTCTCTGCCCCCTTTGTAAAAAGAACTCATATGAGATTTAGTCTTTCATGATTAAGACACTGTGTACATTCAAAGCCAATCATTTTCTTTCATGGAATTGCCTTTAAAAATATATTTTTCCAGTGAAAAAGTATGCATTGCTTCTCACTCCTTTATTAATGTTGCTCTCACTTTTGCCAGAGGTGCTTAAAGGGAAAGAGAGAGGAAAAAGATGATTAAAACAATTCTGGTGCCTCCTAAGGTAGTCTCTGAGACTCAGTATAGCCTTTGTAGTACAGCACTGTTAATTGCATGAGTCCTTAACATGCTATAGGAGCAATGCCTGCTTTAACACACAGAGTAAATTGACGTGAGCAGTAGGATGGATTCATATTGATTCAACATCTTAAATTCAAAAGAACCCTGAGAGCAGCACAGGTTTCACTAGTTTCCCTTCTGTGCTACTTTTTAAAAAGTAGGTTATGTTGTTCATTATTGCCTTTTCTGTGGTTTAATATCTCTGATGAACTAGGAGAAAGGAAAATGCAATCTGCCTTCCTGCAGGATTAGCTGAGAGTCACTGCCAGTTAAAGGGTCTCTGGTAAAAGCAGTGTTTTTGAAATGCCATGTGTCAGCCCAAACCTGGACCTCCGTGTCAGAGCAGAGACATTTCCCACTTGAGCAGCAAGCAGCAGCCCTGGGAGCTGGCAGCTGGAGCACTTTGTCAGCTCCTCTGGGAATCAGACACGGAATGAGAGGGCTGCACAGGCTTTTAGGTGTCACATCTTTGGGCCTGGCTGACCAGGTGACAGTTCTGCTGCTGAGGAGTGCAGTGACCATTGTGGCTCCCTTCTGCTACTCCAGTTTGATATTGCACCCACCCCTTCCCATAGCATTTCTTTTGTGAGCAGGGATATGCTCCTTGTAAATGCTCAAAGAGCAAAAAGTCAATCGGCCTTTGTTCTGTAGGGTTCAAAGTAATGAGTGTTGCACTGTCAAGCCACAAAAATAAAGGAATTAATATTGATCTTATGTTTACACTGTTCTGTCAGGGGCCTGTTCTACTGACTAATAGCTGGTAATGAGGCAGAACCTCTCCAGCAGTTACAAAGAAAAGCTCTGAATAACTTCACAACTAAACGCAGTGTAGGTATGCATGTTAACCTCAGAGAGAGAATGGTTCATCCTGCAGAGAAGTTGGATATTTCCTTGCTTCAGGAACACATGAGCTCATCCAAGTATCCAAGTCTGCCATGGAACGGTTTTCCTCTGCAGCAGTGGGAGCTGACAGACACAAAACAAGCTTGCAGCGATCCAGCTCGAAATCACCATGTGCATTAGCCTGGGGTTCATATGGTCTCTCTCTGTCTTCCTTTTCACAGCCATGGGACAAGGTGTGCAGGAGAAGTGTCTGCAGCTGCCAACAACAACATCTGCGGCGTGGGAGTTGCGTATAACTCGAAGGTGGCAGGTACGGTGGCAACTCAAGGTGTAAATGGTCACTGAGCCTCAGGCAGAACTTCTGCAGATACAGGGAGCATTGCCAGGACAGGACTGCAGGTTGGCACAGGGCCACATGTTTATTGCTTTTCACGGTAGCTGGGGAGAGGGATTTCTCCGTGGCTTTTCCATTTCAATCAAGGTCCTTATGTATCCTCTTTAATAACATTGCAAAGTAACAGCTCTGCTCCTTCTTATGCCATCCTCTGTTTGTATTCTGGTTTTCGGTGCCGCTTCCCTGCGTAGCTGCAGAATCGTTTGTGGCAAATCTCATTTTGCAGGAGGTAAAGTATAAATTCCTGCTGCACTTGGAAGCTATTTGAAAAGGCAAATCTCCTACTGCTCTTACTGTTCAGGTTCTCACAGGACAGGGCCTGCAGTGCTGTAAATCTCTGCGGTCGTTTGTTTCCTCTCTTTTAGCAGCAATGCAGAGAATTAGAAGCAGATGCAGAGAATGAAAAGGATAGTATCCAACACTCACACCTTGTGTGTGCTGAATATTTTTATTTCTGATAAGCTCTTCTCAGCACTGGTAGACTCAATACAGTGCTTGGAGTGAGTTAGGCTCTTGGGCAGCCTGTATCAATCTAGTTTAACCTGAAGAAATCCAGTTTTCCCACACTAAGACTGTTCCATGATGAGAACTGAGGCACAGAAAGCAGAAATCAGTGCTTATGAATTTCACTGTAGTTCTCCTAATCCACACCAGGACACCGGTGTGGATGCACCCATTGCTTCCTGAGGATGGCTCCCAGTGTGTGTGCAAGGACAGCTCTGCTCTGCTTGGCCAGTCCCTGTTTCATTGCAGTGTCAGAAGAATCTGGGGAAGACTACATTTCACCTGTCACCTACACGATAAAAAGCTGAGTCTTCACTGCAGAGGGGCACCAAACAATGTTTGCTAAGCTGTTAGCCAAGAAATAGCGTTAGATAGAGTTAGTAACTGGCTAGGCAGGTCTAGTGCAGGTCTCCTTTCTTTAGTAATGATACCGACCCCTAAAGGTGTGGGGCATGCAACAAAACGTACGTTCTGACAACAGCTTCTCTTAGGGGAATGTGAACTGAGGCATGGAGTTTTGGTTGGAGCTCATTCATATTGCTCATATAACTTTATGACTTGGAGTAGGGTGCTTTAAAATCAAGATGTGAAGACGCTTTCCGATGGCCAACAAATCATCTTCCATTCGTACCCACTCTGTAGCAACATCCCCGTATGTTTTTGGAGGTGCCAGCCCACCTTCCCTGCCTGAGAGCAGTGTGCACCTGCAGCACCACCGTGTGGTCCATGGGGATGTGGAAGTCCATGAGAGCCAAGAGTCTGCTGCTGTCATGGTTCAGGGTCCATGTTTGCAGGTGGAACTGGAAGTTGGTAGCCAGAGATCTGGAGTATCACTTGTATTTCTTCTTGTACCTCCTTTTTGCCCTGAAGCTTTCAGTGCAGATTTGCATTTTACAATGTGAAGGGATTTCCCAATCATTGAGTTTGACTTCATCATTTCTAGTTTGAGTGAGGAATATCCAGCTTTGAGCTGGTTTCTCTGTGAAGTTTGTACCACTTTTTTTCCAGCCTCATTTTGGCACATATATTTTGAATATAGTCACTGGTTTCTAAATCAGACTCCTCACCGCCAGTCACACTTTTTTGCTCTGTGCTACTGATTTCTCTCCCATCTGTGTCCTAAACTGTTGGGAAAGCTGAGCGTCAGCTCAGGGCTGCAATGAAAGTTGAAATGAATTCTTGGTTAATCAAGTAAGTCTCTTCCAGAGGCCACCTACATCTTGGCTGGTGGTGAATCTGTTCTGTATGTCGGTCATGATGGATGTAAGGGCTTGCACTGCTGCCTGTCACATGCTGGATTGCTTAAAGCCAACACTTGAAGGTTTTATAAAGTTGGCATGTCCTAGGATTGAATAATTTAAACTCTAACTCATCTTATGCTACAGTTTGGGTTAAAGGAAGCAGGTTTTGGTTTGCTTTTTTCCTCCAAATGCTGGATGTATTTTGCTATTGTGTCTGCATGTTGACACAATGCTATTTTTTCAGGAAATTGCTGTGTAGTGTTTGATTAAATTCTGGAGAGCCACCAAAATAAATAGAAAAATTACTTGAAAAACTAATGACCTGTCAACACAAAATGGAGTATTAATTACGTGAAGAGGGCCTTACTCTTTTCCCCTACTTATTACAAAATGCTATTTTAAATACCATTAATATTATTTAAAGACTATAAATTTCTAAGATCGCTGAATACTAGTATTTTTACAGTGTTCTCAAACAGTAGATGGAAAATACTGTATAATTAGAAAGGTAAAAAGTGAAGTGCGTTCTCTTTCTGGGCCATACTGCCTTGCTGTGGCTGAGTGTTTAATGCTGGCATCCTGCTGGGTAAGCACACCCTGGTGAAATGGGAATGGCAAGTGTGGAATTATTGAGTGGGTGAAACTGCCAGTGAATTAAAATACCTGTAACTGGGGGCCTTCAGCAAGTGCTGGGATTTCATCTCACGCTGGCTAATGCATAATTCATGTTTATGTTGATTAAATCTACAGGTATTCGAATGCTTGACCAGCCGTTTATGACAGACATTATTGAGGCCTCCTCCATCAGTCATATGCCTCAAGTAATAGATATATATAGTGCCAGCTGGGGACCGACTGACAATGGGAAGACTGTGGATGGACCCAGAGAGCTAACACTGCAAGCAATGGCAGATGGTGTGAACAAGGTAAGTCTTATTAATAACCTGGGTACTGGGGCAGAATGGTGTGTACACGCTTATCTGTAAGCAGTGATGTGAAAACACAGTGCAGTTGTGTAAATTATTCCAAGGTTCAGCGTTTCCCAATGTTCACTTTTTGTACAATATTTTGGCAATATTTTGGAACTGCTTTAACTGTATAGTCTCAGCATACTGTGTTTATCTCTAGTCAGCTTACGTGTGTTTTTCATGTACCAATTGCAGTCAAAAGTGGAAAAGCCTGATCCTGTAAATGTTCCCGGTGTTGAAACATGCCAGCAGTGCTACTGGTGCCACACTGTGTGTTTTGGTGTGTTAACAATTTAATTACTGCTTTGGATTTGGAGCGTCTTTCAGGTCCCTCCTAAAAAGTCATTATTATTGCTGTGATTCAACTACGACTATTCAGACGTCCGTGGAGCAGTATCATTTCCCAGTAGCAGGCTCCTCCTTGTTTATTCCCACCTTTCCACCTTCTTCTAGGAGCAGTCTGTGATCTTTGTAAAGGACACTCAGTATCATCCTGTAGTCTGTTTAACCTGTGCACTGCTAGGAGGCTGAGGAAGTTGTGTGCCACAACTCAGAAGTTAAAAAAAATGATCCCTAATCAAACAAACCAACCTTGTATGTCTTTGTCTCCACCTCTTCAGTGTCATGCAGCCAGGACAACAAGGAGCCTCCTCTCCTTGGTTGGTTGTAGGTGGGTTTCCATGTTGACCAGACCTGAGATTCCCCAGAACATCTGTGGTGATTTTATGTGGGAGCTCTGTAGTTACTCATTTTCCCCCCCAAATTATTTCTTCCTCTTGCTTGTGCCAGTTTCTCCCACTCTTCATCACCACCTCACTGTGAGCAGGACATTCAGTTTACCATGTTTTGTAACATGATAATTCAGTCTACTGCTGTGGTGTAAGTAGTGAAACATCTAAAGCTTTCTGGAATCCCAAGCTTTAAATGTTTTGCCTATAAAAGAGGCATTATAGGCATTTTCATGCTCCTGCCCATAAAATTGGCAACGTACTGAAATAACACAGAAAAGCTTGTCACAAATTCCTCCTGAGTCTGCTCAGTTTTGTGGTATGAACTTTACAAACCTCTGATGAGCTCAGAGTTCCTCTGAAGTCATCTTACAGAAGCTGTATTTCTCCTTGTGACATTTTGATTTGTATAGTGTTTCCATAAAGCTCCCCTTAAATACTTTGGTCCTGAGGAGAATCTTCCTTAAGTATGTGACAGTTTTAGCAACAGCTTGACGTCTTATAGTTACAAGATCTTTCTTCCACTGATGTGGGTTGGAGCAGACATAAACTCTCAACATAGGAATGTTTCCATATAATTTTTGTGTTGTCCTCCTCCTGTGCAGAACTCAAAGTAGCAGAAAAGGCACTAATAACCCTGGTAGAGGAATGCAAACTGAACCTGAATAGAGTTATTTCACCCTTCAAGGGAAGCAGATTTTAAAATGTAGTCACGGGTTTTTTGCAGCTTAGTTTGTAACAGAGCTTTCATTTAACTTTGTCTTAATGCCCTTTGCCTTAGTGGAGTTATGCTGGAATGAACCTTCTCTTTGAATGCCAAGTATTGGAGAAGGGATTTTTTTTTCTCTTGTTTTATTACCTGGTTGTAGACCTATTCCATGTTGGGTATATTGTTTTTTTAATGCCTTGCATTAAAAAGTGTTTGTGATTCTCTTCAAGAAATAATTTGCAATATTAAGATCAGAAGGGGCCCTGAGATTACTCATGTTGAAAGCTTGGGAAGGAGAGAGAATGATGACAGTGAGCTCTGCTCTGGCAAGGGTTGCTCTCAGAGCTTATCAGGAGACATAAAATTAAAAGGAGAGCCTGCATGAGTAAGCCAGTTCTGTCAGCCATTGTGGAATTAGGAGGGCTGATACGGGATTCTACCTAAGAAAAACACTGTCGTCCAGGGACAATTACACTTAATCTTATAGTGGCAGCATCCCAGCTACCTCCTGGCAAAACGTGCACAAAAGAAGAAACAGCTCCACTCCAAATAACTCCCTTTGCATTGTGATCATAGTTCTATCTGCCCTTATTTTGCTCATTACATTTCCTGTCATACAATGTTTTCTTGGGGTATAGTGTGTTCTCCTCCCTTTTTGTGGAGAGACAGATTTTCTAGAGAATATTTCAAGCTGTCAGTGTATGCTGCATATTCTTCCTGATGCTTTGAAAAACACACTACAGATTTCCCTGCATGTAAAGAAACACTAACAAGCCTTTGATATAATATCCTCTTACCTTGTTTAGGTCTATAATACATGCATCAAATTCTCTATTGACTGTGCAAATGTAAATCTAATTTATGATCATTTTTTCAGAGTAACCCCCTTGTCTTATTGAAAAGTATCTTTTATAACCTAAAAAACAAATAAATGTAGGAATTCCTTTTATCAGCCTAGAGCTGATTCTCACCAGAGTGATGGTTCACGAATTAATGATGAAGCTGAAATATTGGCGAGGAGGAAGCAACATGCTGAGAATAAAATGTCTTTTTAAACTAAAAGCAATACTTCCAAATGTCCTAAAAGCCAATGTAAGATCTCTTGCACGGAGACAAGATTAATATCCTTACTTCTAATGCAGTAAACTAAAAATCAGTAAGTGGGAGTGATATAAAATTCTTAGAGGGAATATGCAGTTAACTGAGTTGACAGACACAGGTAACATTTACTTGATACCACCACACTTGGGTGCCCAGTTCAAGGACAAACTCACTTACAGGAGTTTCATCCTTCCTCCAGTTCCATCCCACAGTCATGTCCTTTAGAAATCGTCCTTCCAGACCGCTGAGATGTGGGGGTAACTAGTCACCTGATAATGACAACATGATATAAACTCTGTAATTTCTTGTTTATATGTCTGTTTTTATGGCTTGAAGCCATGCAGCCAGAAACAGGTGGACTAAGGCTGATTACATCTTCTCTATCTCATATGTATTCTTCTAGCTGAAGATGTCCCAGCTCATTGCACAGGAGATTGGACTTGATGACCCTTAAAAGGTCCCTTCCAACCCAAAAGATTGTCTGATTCTGTTTTCTTACCTTTCCTCTTTCACTACCTATTATTATCATGTTAAACTCATTCTTGCCTTGTGTCTTAATCATAGCTTCACTTTGATGTGCTGTTTACTTGGAAGCATGAATAGAGACAGCACTAAAACAGCATAATTAAGGATACCAAAATCTGTCCATCATATCAGCAACTCCTTTGTGGGCTCTTTTATTAACTGCATTTCTAAGGCCGCACACAAAAGGGATGGTGCATGTGTGAACTTAGTGTCAGCATCACGCATGTAATCAGAAGGGATTGGGAAAGGGGCTCAAGCTGCTTTTTCTTAGCAAGACACAACCCTACCCAATTTTTAGTGCAATCTGGCTTCAATGTGTTATCTGATGGCTTTAGTTCAGGGGCAGGAGTCAGCAGTGTGACCGGGTCACTGGGGAAAGGTAGTTGCACTGCAAAGATAAATGAGCTCACGGCTGAGTTAGCAGGCACCTGAGAATAGGGATTGAAAGAGTTTCATGCACGCAAAAATCCACAGGAGTTTGGCAATTAACAACACTGGTCTGACACATATGAAGACTCTTGCCTAATACAAATTCTAGATGCTAGAAAAGACACATTTGGGATGTAATTGAAAAGGACGTAATAAAACTTCTAGGTTGAAACTTAGGAATATTCAGTAGCTGCCCTACAAGGGGGTCTTGTACTCATTGTATGTATTGTATGAATGGACAAGGCGTTGCTGTGTGATTTACCTGATTTGTCTGAGCTGTGCTTACCCACTTTGGGGGCTGGACAGCTTCAAGAGGGAGGTAGGGATGGTAGTTGGAAGTCCTGCAACAGCACATCTCTCTTAACTAGACACTTCTTGATTGTCGGTACCTTGCATCCAGAATTGTATCAGCAGTCATCTTAAACAGGGAAAGGCAACTTAGGTCGAGAACTAATTCCACTCATGTTTTATGGGACATCCTGTCTTCAATGCAGTGTCCAGTAAACATTTTCCATTTTGTGAGTTCAGTTCTTTCCAGCTTCAGTTATTGGAATTTAAGGCGATAAAAAGAAGTAATCAACTAAGCTGGTCACTATCTATTGAATTTTTATGATGCAGGCTTTTATATTAGTAGGTTGTGAGGGATTGCTCGTGGAAGGAATTAATTCCTTGAGACTTGGCTGGCTCAGCCAGAATATTAAGACATGATCCATTCATGCTTGTGCTGGTGAAAACATTATTGTTTCCATAACATGGTTCTACCTAAGAAAATGTTGCCCAAGTACAAATTGCCATGGGAGCACTATTAAGAATTTATAGTCTCATCATGGCTTTGTAATTGGGCTCACCAATGAAAGAAGAAAGGACAATGTTAAAAATGAAAGGAGTATTTCTCATTTACCTCTCTCCAAGGGCACAGACATTGCGTTATTGTACTTTAAAATACGCTGAAGATAGCAAGCTAATGAAGTATGTGCAGTTAGATACCTCTAACATCATTTTATTTGCTCAACAGCTAAATGAGGACATGTAAATTAGTGTACAATCTGGCAACCATCTGATTACTCCATTTCTGAAGAAGCCCAACAAGCTTCTTTATAACTTGGGAGCCCTTTAGTATCATATTGCCATTGTGTCTAAAATATGCATTATAATTCCATGCACTGTCTTATTTATGTAAGATAAAAACGAACCTTATTAAAACCCCACATGAGTATGTGGTATCTGCTTGGAATTCCAAACCCTGTTCATCTGACAGGGATGTTTGCAAGTTTTTGTGAAACAGCATGACCAGCTTTTTCAGCCTGGTGACAGGATACGTGGCTTTTGACTGAGTACATCACCCAGGTCTGGAGATCAGTCTGTGTCCGTCTGCTCTCCTGCCTCAGCCCAGGGAATGGACATTTGCCTCTTAAGGCGGGTTGGGGGCAAGTCTCAACCGTCACTGATGCTTGTTGTGGTACTCTGGGGAGCCTCAGTCATCTGAGGACCTTGGCTATTGTAGGTTTGGCGGGGTCAAATATTGCCCTTCACGTAAAGAGCAGACAGCTGATGTATCAATAGGTCCGGCCTAAGCTCCAAATGTAAGTATTTTCTTTATTGACATGTAAATTACTGTTCTTGAAGGAGGCAAGACAGTAATGGAGCCTCACAACGTAGATTTTGCTGTCTCTGACTTGCAAGAGTGTTTTTTTTCCCTAATCTCCATGGCACAACTCAGCAAACATGTGCTTTACCTTCCCAGCAAGGCTGATGCTGGGAACGTGTCTTTGCACAGTGCAGCCAGAGCCACAGGCCAGTGGTTCATCACAGCAGTTGGGAGCTCTGAGTGAGGAAACGAGCATCATCACTGGTGGAAAGTAAATTGGTCATTTAGTGTCTTTGTTTATCAGAGATAATCTAGCTCCAAAGTACTGAGAAGAGGATGAGATTGAGTTTTTGCAAATATTATCAATACCAGAATTAGGCCTGTGGAATTGTTGGACTAGAGTAATGCATTGTCACTTTTAGTACACAGCCCAGCATCCAAAAGAAAGGGAATGGCTAATTAAAAGGGTTTGCCATAGCATTTTCAGTGTCCCCTCCCCATTCCCTGCTAGACTGAACCCTAATTGAAACCTAATGCTGCCTCTCTTCACCAGAAGTGTAATTTTCCATTCATTTCTCTTGGCTAAGAGAATTCTATCCAATTTCAACAGTAATTTAGATGTAGAAAATGGCTCAGCATTATTTTTAGCCAAAGAAGGTATTAAACAATTACATAATTAATTGTGGGTTGGTGGATGTGATTTCAGTACACTTCGGTGACCAATGCTAAAATCAGTTATATAAAGCCTTTTGGTAGGGTTTAAGAATTATAGGGCTTAGGGTTTTTTTAAGATCTCATATGCAGCAATCTTTTGGACTTGGGTGATTATTACTTGACCCAAATAGTTTCAGAAATCTGGTAGGAGGAACCGGACAGCAAAATATGAAAGGGACAGTAACAGGACAATAACAGGAGAAGCGTGACTGAAGCGTGGTTCCAAGTTGCAGTTATCCTCTGCACAGCAGCCAAGTGTTGAGCTGAGTTCTGCCAAAAGCCCCTTCCCTCCTCCTCCTCCACTGAATGCCAGAAGGCGAGACAGGCCAGCGGTGAAGGGACCCCAGCCTTCAGCAGAGTGAATTTGAAGAGGATGACCCAGCTGCTATTTCTTATGAGCTGATCTCCACGTCTTGTGGCTATGCTGGGCAGGGCAGGCAGCCTGGGCTTTTCCAGGGGCACAGCTGAGCAGCTCCAGACTTTCAGAAAGGGCTGGATGTGGAAGAAGTGCTAAGGCACTCGGCTCAAAGAAGACAGCTGTCACCCTGAGAGAGTGTGGTGGAAAACTTTGGCAATCCAAATGTTTCCGCCTTGAAACTTTGATGTCTTTGAGGTGAAACTGAGATTTCTTGGCTGCTCTCAGGCAGATTTTGCTTTGGGTTTTAACGATGCCTAAAAAAAATCAGTATAGGAAAGGAGAAAAGGGATCCATAAGTTACAGGCTACCAGATTGCTCTGGACAAATCAGCCTGGCAGCTGGAGGAGCCAGGAGAGTGAGGGCTTATGTCAGGGATACAGAAACATGCAATGGGCTCCAGAAAACCCTGGCAAGACGAAAAAAAGCAGCAGTTCAAGGATGCCAAGGACTTTCTGAGTCCACCTGGCTTACACCACGCAGTCAGACTGATGGTGCACAGGAGGTGTGGGGAGACCAAGGCAGAGCAAAGTCTCTGTGTAGTCTCCTGGAGGTCGTGGGAGCCCAGCCTGATGCTTCCCACCAGGTCATGACAGTGAGAAAACGGTCTCTCAGCTTTTCCAGTCTGTCCTGGCCTTGGTGTGTCTCAGTCTGGGGATGGGGGTGATTTTGTTTTTCCTGCCTTGGTTGAAAACTACATTTTCTGTAATAATTGTTACTGGAGGATGCAGTTTTCAATTACAAAACATGTACGTATTTTCAAATAATTCAGTTATGAAGAGAAAGGAATGATCTTTTCAGAGGAAAATACAGTCAGAAATAACAGGGGATGAAAACTGAGTCCTATTCATATGTCAGTAGGATCTGTAACAAAGATGTAAAGAAGCTGTAGAATTCTGGAAAACCAGTCTATCTCTTACCATATCAGGCACATAAATTGGTATTAAATTACATAGAAGGTGCTGAAACACTTCTGTTCTCTTAGGTGGAAGAATTACAAAATAGCTATCATAAGTCACACAAAAAGGAAGATGCTTATAAAATATGTGCTTTGATTTTGTTACAGAAAGCAATTTTCAGTTCTGTAATTTTTCACT
The DNA here is from genome assembly GCA_013399895.1 of Serilophus lunatus. NCBI lineage: Eukaryota > Metazoa > Chordata > Aves > Passeriformes > Eurylaimidae > Serilophus > Serilophus lunatus. The sequence goes on from VXBA01001227.1 coordinate 420,042, forward strand.
TTTTTTTTTTTTTTTTTGTTCAAATGTGCTCTATCTGTATCTGCTTCCATAGAAGTGGGACAGTCCATAAACATCAGCAAACCATTTGGCCACCCTTATCCTGAAATACATTTTCACTGCACCTAAAAAAATACCTCCTCACAGTCAGGTACTGCTTTTTTTTTCTTAGCCCGCTCCCACCTGCCTGCTGGTGTCCTGATTCTGTCCTTCCCTGGTACTTGGCTTTTCAGGGCAGAATCCTGTTTTATGTTTTATTGGTTGGAAACTGTTAGTCTTGATCTATGACTGAAGGATTGTGGAAAAGCCAGAGGGCATGAAAACCATGCTGTAAAGACTGCTATGTTCCTTCTATCCATCTTCAGCCATGGCCAGGAGGCAGTGGGAGAACTGGATGAGACATTGCAGAGGTTGTGCCATGCTAGAGCCCCAGCTGTTACTCACATGGGAGCTTGACTGCCTTGACGGGAAAGGTCAGGGAAGCTGAAGGAGTTATATTTGTCAAATACCACCCTTTTTTCTCTGGAAAGTATGATCCAGCAGTCAAAACTTTGGGAAAAAGCTGCTCAGGCACTAGCCCAGCAAGCTTGATGAATGGACACAATAACAAGGGGGGAAAAGTAGTTCAAGATATGCCTGAAGTTACATAAAGTGAAATAGACTGTAGTCCCCTGCCAGCCCACTTTTGCAAGGGAGTTCAGGAAAGAAGACTTTCTGGGATCACACACTTGTAGAAGATGAGAAATGGGGTAAGAAAATTTCTCAGGGATATTTTTTGCTGGTAGTGCAACATCCCACGAAGGACACTAGAAATAGAAAACCTGCTGTTTTCTTAAAGAGAGCTTCTCAGAAACTGTCTATGAGTTACTAAGCATATAGCCTTGCCCAAGGTTTAATTCTAGTTTGTCCTGAGAGGTAGGTAAGCCTCTCTCAGGCTAGTGCTAAGTGCACCAAGATCTATTTTCAGCTCTGAGTGAGATACACTTCAGATGGCTCAGAAGGGTGGGTTCTAGGCTGTGGATCGCTTTTGGGGGAATGAGCAGGTTTCAACAGGATTCTGGAGGAAAGATACTATTTAAAATGTATGTTACTATCTTGCTGGTTTTCTCTCTTCTTCCTGACTCTTGCTTCAGGCTCCCTCTGGTGTTTCTAGTGTAATGTACTACTGCTTTCTCCAAATAATGCATTTGGGCTGCCATCAGTTTATGCCAGTTTGCTCCTCTTTCCAGTTCTGGCTAGGAAGGAGAGGCAATTGAAATTAGAGTAGTAAGAGCTGAGTTATGGGGTTTAACGCTAAGCCACACTTGTGGATGTGACTCCTCTGAAAAAAATATCCTGCAGCATTCTTAGGTCAGTAATTATGTGCATAAAACCTGCCCCAGAGTTTCAACTCCTCTGTGAATTCCCCCTGCTCCAGACCAAAAATCTGTTGCATCCATTTTCTGTCATTCTGCCACAAATGCCATCCATGAGGTGAAACACTCAGCAGCACAGAACAAACCTGCTGAGGGGAGTCTGTTTCTCTGTGCTGGACACTGCAGAGTGTAACTTTTTGTTGGCAACTTTGCTGAATTTCTCACAAGAAACTGAAGCTTTTCCTCTCACTTTAAAACGGCTGGAAGGGAAAGGTTGTTTGAGAATGGGTCCATACATGACAAATGTCCTATTCCTGCTACCAGCACACGCCTGCCTTCTGCATTGGATGGCCACCTACTTTTTTGGGACAGAGGCTGTCCAAAGCATGCAGATGGTGCAAAGTGGCATGGTGTGGTGTAGGTGGGCGTGTTGGTGGCGAGCTTGGGATGTAACTTCCAAAGTCGGTCCAAAGCCCAGCTTTGGAGCCAGTAGCTATTGGCAGTCAGAGCACAAGGTGGGATATGGAAAAATTCAAAGTGAAAAAAGACATAGCTGGTCTTTTTTTTTTAATCTTTTTAATAAATTGCTGGAATGATTTTATTCTTAAAATGTATATTCTTGCAACAGTACCATCCTTCCTTAAAACTCAAATGACTGATCTCAGGTCTTTGTGGGAGTTCTTAGATGGATTTCAGTGAGCTTTTTCATAGTCATTATCTTTATTATGAAAATCTATGTCCTGAGATGTTATATACCCCAGTGGCAGCAAACCTGCTGTGCAATTCAGTGGATTATAATGCAACTCACTAACGTGCTTGAAATAATGAGGTTGCTCTGTTCAGTGGGGTGCGATGACAAATAGAAGCTACTGCTGGGAGCTCAGACTTGATTTAAAATCCTGACAGAAAAGGTTCCCTATTAAAATACCATTGCAGGTTACTAAGTTTGTATATTCCTTAACTTTCATTTCATGCTGGGCAATGAGGAGGTCAGAAGAGATTTTTTTAATCTTCCGCCCAATGCGTATAAACATTGTGTTAAATTCACCTTTCTGATGCTCTTGGAAGTAAATGCTGGGTCATAGTGGACTAAACACAGAGAGAAAGAGGGGCTGTGCTGGAATCGGAGGGGATCTGAGCACTGATTTTATCCCAAGAGTTGGGGTTCTCAGGTGTGACTCAGTTCCAGGTAGCCCCTCCCTCTTTCTTTTGAGATTAGGAGCTGAGTTGATCCCTTCCCACCTCCTGCCTTCCAGATATCTGGAAGCTGGTGAAAGGATACAGATTTCTTTCCTTTAAATAATAGGTAGCCTTTATAGCTGCCCTTCAGCTTCACTCTTGCCTCTCCATCTCAGTGTAATTGCTAGACCATTTTTCTGTAGGTTATTTATATGGTCTTATAACTTTATTTTCTCCCTATAAGTAGAAGCTTGTTTGTCAGAAAAGCAGCTCTGAGCCAGTGATATCTTTGGGGGAAAAAAATCTATTGAGAGAAAAAGGTGCTGGTAGAGCTTTTTAGCTATTGCCTGAACCTAATTGGATCTTACAAACCCAGCCTGTGAGATGACCTATATCCCTTTTAAAAGAACGCTTTCCTCATAGCACTTAGACCTTGACATAAATGCTAATGAATCCATAAAATGTCTTAGTGTCTGGTACGGGAGCCTTCAGGGCGTGAAGGAAACCAGGAGATAAATGAAAGTGCTCTGTGTACAAAGGCTGCAGAACTGGCTGTGGCTGCCAGTTACCTGGATTTGACAACCTGTGTAAGTTCATGTATTTTCAGATTAAGGTTGATGTATATTTCATTTGGACCAGTTTTCTCCTTTATAGATGCCCAGCTTTACGATTAGCTGTGCAGTTTGAAGGAGCTGCTATTTCCTGCTTGCAGTTCAACTCAGGAGTGTCCATTTTCCCCTTCCCCAGGGCCGGGGTGGCAAAGGCAGCATCTACGTGTGGGCCTCTGGAGATGGGGGCAGCTACGATGACTGTAACTGCGATGGCTACGCATCGAGCATGTGGACAATCTCCATCAACTCTGCCATAAACGATGGACGGACAGCTCTGTATGATGAAAGCTGCTCTTCAACCTTGGCCTCCACCTTTAGTAACGGGAGGAAGAGAAATCCGGAGGCTGGTGTGGTGAGTCCTGATACTATTGTGCTGCTCCTGCTGTCTCTGCACTCCCACGACCTATTACGACTCTGTGTGCTTTGCAGCAGCAGATGGTTCTTTGTCGAGATGGATATTTTCTCATATGTGGTGTGTGATGGTGCCAAAACCGTCAGCTGAGGAGATGTGGGATTAATACTGAGAACAGCAATGATCTTCCATCTCTTTAGAGCTTCAAAGGAAAGTTGGTGCTTTCCTCTGTCAAAAACCAGATTTAGAAGTTCAATTGCTCTTCCCAGAGGACAGTGTGACAAAGGGCCTCTGTAAAAATCTAAATTAAAAGTGTTAACATCTGAAATCGTATTTATTTGTACTGCTGTACAAGCAGCACAGAGCTGAAAGATGTTTAGTCACACACAGAGGACATGTAGGGGTTCCAATCATCCAGAATCTCCTGTTAAACAGTGTGCAGTATCATACTGAAGTCCTCTGCAGGACCACACCTACACCTGGAAAACAGGCAGTTTTGTTCAAGTGTATTTGGGATTCTTTTCCACCATAGTGAACACTGCTTTTCAGCACTTTCAGACCAGCCAGGACATATCCCATTCTCTTGTCCAGTGGACTTCACCAATTCGCATGGCCCAATAGAAAATTCAGGTGTAGTAACTTAAGGTTAGTTTTTGCCAAAAGTTGTTATGTATTTTCCACAGTCCTGTCTCAAACCCCAAAGACACACTGTACAGTCCTGAATGCCCGTATTGCAGTAGCAGATGGAAAAACATTGGTTTCTGTCTTGTCAGCTCTGTGCTGATATCAGCCAAGATGATCTGTGGCACTTCTGTAATTGTCATAAAACGTATTTCTAAGATACTCTTCTGGTCCATGCTAATCTGCATTGAAAGGCAGCAGGAAATAAGTGCTGTCTACATGAATTCATGAGTTCTGAAGGATAAGGAGCGTTGGTTTACTACCTCATGGCTTGCTGTTGCGTTCCCACCCTCTGTAGCCATGTCTCACTGTGGTTTTAAATCGATATGCTGTCCTAAAGAAGAAAACAGATCGTGGGCACAAGCACACAATTAATCTGAAGAGAGAGGGCACAAACACCACGCCGTGTGTTTTTCCGAGTCTGTAGCTGCAAGGAAAATGGAATAGCTGGTCTCATTAATTACATCTAATATCCTTGCAGGCTACAACAGATTTGTATGGCAACTGCACCCTGCGTCACTCGGGCACGTCTGCAGCTGCCCCCGAAGCAGCCGGAGTGTTCGCCCTGGCCCTGGAGGCTAAGTATGCTGTTGAGAAATTCCTTGTGAGCTCTGGGGAGGGAGAGGGCCCGTGGTTTATTTAATGGGGTTCATCATTTCACTTGGCTGGCTGTGGCATGGGGCTGGGATGAGCAAATCACGAGCTGCCTGCTACGGTAGTGACGTGCAGGGTGACTTGCAGATGGAGCTACAGTCTTGCCAGAGCTGTATGGCAGATGCATTTTGTCTCTCTCTGTGTCCTCCCCATCCGCTACTTCCAGGGGTTTGTCTTCTCTAGCACTGTTTGGAGATTATTTCTCCACGCGTCCTCTGTGAAATGCCCAGGTCTATAAAAACATGAGAAAGAACCTGTAGTGTCAGACAAGTTCATATTGTGCCAGGTACTGTCTGAAATGACAGATGCTTAGGGAGAAGACAACACATGGGGATTAAGAGTGTTCTTTCAATAAGAGCTTTGGTCATTTTAAGAGAAAGCGGTCAGCCAGTCCTGTTTAATAGCGACAGGCAGATTTATCTTTCTTGAATTTGTCTAACTCTTCTCCAAGTTGTCTGTATTTGGCACCTATGTTAGCCAGTAGCAATCAGTTCCATAATATTTTCTGGCAGTGGTGGTGCCAGAAATGTTTTCTTTGTTTTCTTAACCCATTGCTGGTAATTTCCTTCTGTGCTACATAATTACTCTGTTACATGAAAGAATGGATATCCATTGTCAGTTTACCGTCTCCATGCTGTTCACTACACTGGAGCCTGCCCTCGTGCATCTTAGAATCATTATCTTGGTCTCTCTTGAGAAGGAAAAGTTTTCCTTACAATAACCTATACCATCCTTTTACTTCATGCTAAATTTTTTCATGAATTGAGGTAACATTTCATGGCTTCAGTTCCTGTAACCATGGCATGAAGTGAACAGTGCAGAATAATGAAGATTTGGCAGAGAAGGCCAAGTTTGCATCATTAGCAGAGCAATGATTGTTGTGCTCAGAGCATGACTTGGGCCAAGTCTCATTTTTCAGGTTTGATACATGTAAAACACATGCCAAATGTTTAACTTTGGATGAACACTCCTTTTATTATCAAACTCATTCAATGAGACAGCCACTAGGTAATAAATTAATAAGGCCATAAAAATATAAAGGTTTAGTGAATTTTCTGACCACTGCATGTTTAAACTGGACTGGAACCTAAATATCTCAGTAATGAGTATCATTCCTTTTCATTTGAGCTACCCATGAAGACTGGAATTACTTTGCCAAATTATCATGAATAGGAATGAGACTAATACCCTTGGCTCGCACCGATGTTTCTAGCCTTTGCTGAGAAGGCAGCAGGGGAAAGAAGGATCTGTCAGTGTCTCCTGTCTCCCTCCAGACTGGCTCTATTAAATTGTATTGCGCAGAACCACCCTGGGTGAGCTGCACTAGCCTTCCTGAGAATGGCTGATAATCTCCCATGCAGACTGTTCTTGCCTGCAATATGTCTGTCAGCTCATGTACAATATATATCTAACCTATCTGTGAAACCAGCCCAGTCTGTGAAATTGAAAGTACAGCTTTAAGATATGTAGCAAGCTCTTAAAAAATTTCAGTGAGAATGATGCAAGTGATATCTGCTTTTCAGCTCCCTTGTGTCACCTTGGGGAAATGACAGTAATTGGCTATTCTGGTGTACATTCAGCATCCACACATGCTTATTACTTGGGGCACAGAAAGCTGAAAAGCAGATCCTTTTAGGTTGATGGTTTGAATCAGACATATTGTGATGTTGAAAGAGTTCATCATAAACCAACTGGAATAGCTTTAGTTATGTAGAATTAGAATGTCAGTTCTAAAGCTTCTAGAATAATAACTTGTAAGTGCCCTTCCTGTAATCATAATCACTGCACATCTAGGAAGACAAGAGCTGCTGATGAAAAATGACCACTGAATGTAGGCAAATGTTACTTGACTGCATCCATCCATGACAGTGTATCATGGGTGACAAACCTCTGCCATCCTTTATAATGCAAACCTGCCACCCATAGCACCTATACCCATATGCACAGTCCTGACACTACTAACAGCTGGATCACTAGAGCTCATCAACTTCATCAGATTTGGGCTTTTCTGGATGAAGCTTGGAAGCTCCTTGGGAAAAGCAGGAGGAGCAGGCAATAAAAAGAGGGCAAGATTTAAGAGGGATGTTAGATGAAATTCTATCATCATCATTTTATATTTTTCTCAGGAACTGGTATAATATCCACCTCATTTTATTAGCTTAAAAATTACATGGTGGGTCTATAATGTATATATAAAGGCAGTTATTTTTAAAAAGGGAAACGATCAGAAATGATTTTTGCAATTTTGGGGAACACATTTTGGAGAAGTAAAACTTATTCTTGGTCCCCCTGAGATGAGCAGCAGCTTTGTTACTGGTATGTGTATGGAACACAATTTCACTGTTATTCATATAAGCAAGTTTTACCAAAAGACTTACTCAAGCACAGTCTTTCTTTAACATCTGCTTGCAAATACTGTACAGTTTGTTTTCCGTGTTGCTCTCCCACAGCTTGGATCTGACATGGAGAGACATGCAGCATCTGACAGTGCTCACCTCCAAGAGGAACCAGCTTCACGACGAGGTTCATCGGTGGCGTAGGAATGGCGTTGGGCTGGAGTTCAACCATTTGTTTGGCTACGGTGTCCTGGATGCAGGAGCAATGGTTAAGATGGCAAAAGACTGGAAGACTGTTCCCGAGAGATTCCACTGTGTTGGAGGGTCAATACAGGAACCTGAGTAAGTGGATACTTCATGTGTTTGTTTGCTCCTTCAGGCATTTAGGAGACCACAAACATGCAATTACATTGACAAAGACACAGAGAGTCAAAGAAATTTGATGAGCTTCAGGGGTTTTTTCCCCCCTAAGAAAGCCTAATGTTGCCAGTAAAAAGCTGATAAAGCATTTTTTATCAACAGTAGTTGGTAGAGCTACATGATCCTTCAGTTCTTGGTTTTGCTGGAGGAGTACATCCAACAACACATCTGTATGCTCGTGCTAGTGCCAGTAGTGTTAATAGCAACATCCATTTCTCCTGGGTGCTCACAGGTATGTTTGTGCTAAAGTTTCTGTGAGTAAAGAGCCTGTCCACAGGTGACAGTGTGGGAGGCTGCCACAGTAAATTACATAAACTGCTGCCACATGAAATATCTGTCAGCCGGGTCATATCTCATTGTGACATTTTCCAGCAAACAATTTTTATCTCCAGAAGAGTGAAACAATAATCTGCAGGTACCAGTGATTCAGTGTGAACACTACAGCATTTAATTGTGCCTGGTTTATGCTCTTCAAATCTCTAATTGCAGGCTAGGTAGTCAGATTATTTTCTGATTTACCTTCATATGCTAAAGTGAATGAGTCAACAAGGGAATGAATTAATACTTATTGACTACAACAGCTGTAGTTTAATTTAGATAATTGGCCATTATAATGTTAGTATTTCAATTTGTATCTATACCACTTGAAATTTGCCATTTTTGAAGGCGTCATTATTCTGTTGGAAAAAGAAAACAAACCAGTATGCCCTGATGGCACATAGCTCAGCCAGGCAAAGAGTGTGTTTGTCCCCAGCCTTCCAGATGGGTTTGTATTTGCATAATCCAAAGTTCTGCAGCTGAGATCTGAGTTTTAATTTCTCTTGCCTATGCATTCTCACAGATAAAAAACAAATGAGAGCGCTGAAGCTAATTTTGAGCTATCTCTGGTTTATTAATAATTAAATGCAGACAAATAATCTCACTTATCTTAGTGCAGCTCCATTTATTGAAATGGGGATGATCATAGAGAGGAGAGAACATTTTTTTATGTAAGCTGTATGGGTGCCCCCCACCACTTGCCCATGTTAATTGCACTGCTGTAATATTTATGTCCCCCAATGAAAATGTCACTGACAGGAGATAATAAGCATCATCAAGTGCAACATTTACACTTCTTCAATTGCACTGTAAAAAAACCTCATTAAGTCCCATCATCTCCAGAGATTCCCTGGAAATGAAAACTACACTGCATGTCTGCCATGGATAACTGGGTTAATTTTTTTACTTTTGTCTTGCTGGAGTAACATTTTCTATATATATATCCTCTATGTGTTCATTGCATGGGATTTTTAAATATAGGTATTTGTATACATAAAATACATATTTAGAATAGATTGATGGAGGTGAGTAGTTGCTACATAGGTATGTCAGTTAGACAGTAGGGCAGGAAATAATTGACAGCCTACAATATGCAGTGTGCTTAAAGCTGAAAGTATTTAAAGTAGAAACACTCGTTAGCAATAGGAACTTTTCCTGACAAGGGATCTGGCTTGTTTAGGGAAATACAAAGATGATGTAAGACATCAGAGGCCATTATCTGAAGAACAGGAGCACTCAGGAGTCTGCTTCTGGAGAGAGGTTAGCTCCCCTGCTCGTCTCTAACTGGGTACTACACCACGCCAAAGTGGATATGAGATATATTGCACACTGTCAGGCTGTGGAAAATCCATCTCCTCTTCTGCTCCCTCATGTCGGGCTTTTTTCACCACACCTGGTTCTTTTTGTTTCTTTGGGAAAATTCACCTGGACTACAGTAATTAGTCTAGTGAAGCAGAGACTATTGGATCCTAATTAATAGGCAAGGAGGAGACAGAGCAAGCCTTTTCTCATGTGTTTTAGAGAGCTGAGGGAACTTTTGCACTGCAGCACTTGAGAAGGTGGAGAGAAAAGCTGTCTGCAGCTGTCAGGCTGTCAGCTGAGCAGATGGAGTGGGAACACACCACTGTTGTTTCTTAGGGTTTTGGTGTCGATGGGTAGAAAAGACTCACACTGTGGTGTCCCTCCTCATTTACTGGAGGAGATAAAACACTCATCACAACTCTGGGAATGAAGCAGTGTTTGACAGAGCTTTGTCTGCTGTGTGAGAAGGCTGTGAGACAACATGAATTCAGACTGAGTTGAGATCGGTGCTTTCAGTGCAGAGATGTTGTAAGCACATGGCAACTCCGAAATCATTATCCTTCACTTCTGGCTGCAATTCTTCATGTGCTTTGGTATGCAAAATAAATACCTCAAGGATATTATGATTAGATGCTCAAATATTTTAGCTACACAATATTTATGTTATACCATCTTCTGCTCCAGGGCATCCATAATACTCAGAACAACACAGGTTTTTGAGTTTAAGGTAAGTGTTTAAATGCCCTAAGGCATTGGATCTGAATGACTTTTTGTCTACAAGTACTCCCAAGAAGGCAGTAATCTATGAAAGGGGGGATGGAGACTAGCCTGAGCCAATTAGTGATGTACTAAGCCATAATACCTGGAAATCGTCTCAAGAAGAAAAGGATTCTTGGAAGCTAAGCTTGAATGAAATGCTTCCACTGGCGTCTAAAGAACACAGTATTTCATTAGCAGAGGGAAAAGGCTGGTGCTCACTTTTTTTGAAAGGGAGGTGTTCATTACTGCAGTGTGGTCAGTGCCCTTGAAAAAGGCTCTTTATTTGACTGCAGAACTGAGGTCAGCAAGAAGCCACTGGCAGACAAGGTTAATGACGAGGTGACTGGAGTCTCAGTCCCTCTTTTAATGATTGCAATAATTCTTGTATTTCAGTTATTTCTTTTAGACAGAGGACTGTGTCACACTGCTCACAGAACACTGATGATGAAGATGCAGAACATTTTTACAATTCCTGTGTATTTTGCCAGGCAGTTTCTGAGGCAATGGGTAATTGCCAGTTGCATCCTGACCCCAAGGGGTTTAGAAAGCTCTTTGCAGCATCGGCTCCGGGCCAGACAGCACTTTGGCAACTCAGTAAACACATGTGACTTCTTTCCTTGGTGTATGTGCTCTCGTACAGGAGCCATTCAAGGATGGAGATCTTAGTGGAAAAATATTTTTTCAAGTGAGCTGACACTGTACTGATTTCCAAAGAAGAACAAGCATGTGGACTTTAATGTGACTGCATTGAAATTCTGTGCTTCTCTGGTGTCAGACAGTCCTTTGCTGCTGTTGTTTAAGGAGACTGACATGGCTGGTTGTTCGTGATTCTTTTACTGAATACACACATTATTATGCAATTACCCAATATAGGAGTGACAAGTAAAGGCAACCATTAAATATATGTTAATAATTCTTAAAGAGCAGTATGTGCTTCTTAATTGTACTCCTTTCTTTCTTTAGGCGCACATTTCATGATTATTTTCAAGTTAAGGTTTTGGTATCATTTCCTAAGAAGAAAATGTTCTCTTTCTGGCTAAGTTTGCAACTCTTATTTCCTTACTTTTGATAAGGAAAACAACGTGGGGTTTTTCTTTGAGGCACCAGCGATTTTAGCACAAGGCATTTATGCTGCGTACGTCCCTTTAATTTGCCTAATTAATTACCTTTTGACCCGCAGAAAGGTCCCGCCAAGCGGCAAGCTGGTCCTCACGCTGACAACCGACGCGTGTGAGGGGAAGGAAAACTTTGTCCGATACCTCGAGCACGTCCAGGCAGTTATAACTGTGAACGCCACTCGGCGAGGAGACCTCAACATCAACATGACCTCGCCAATGGGAACAAAGTCCATTTTGCTGAGCCGGCGCCCCAGGGACGACGACTCCAAGGTGGGTTTTGACAAATGGCCTTTCATGACCACACACACTTGGGGAGAAGACCCCCGAGGCACCTGGGCCCTGGAGATCGGGTTTGTGGGCAGCCAGCCCCAGCGGGGGGTGCTGAAGGAGTGGACACTGATGCTGCACGGGACTCAGAGCGCACCGTACATAGACCAAATAGTAAAAGATTATCAGTCCAAACTGGCCATGTCCAAGAAGGAGGAGCTGGAAGAAGAATTAGATGAAGCAGTGGAGAGAAGCCTGAAGAGTATACTGAGCAAGAACTAGTGCTGTTCTGCATGACAGTGTCTTTCCTTCCCCAGACCCCTCTACTCACCTTTCTACTGTCCAAACCTCTGTGTTAGACATATTATAATGATCGTCTCTGTAGCCAAATTATCACCCTTTCTTGATTTTAAAGTCTTATATCTTGTCAATAATAATTTTAATTGCCACTGAAGCAATCCTTTTTTTACTCTAAACCACAAATGTACTGTCTCCCACCGAATACTATGTACAGTTTGTGCCTGTAAATGATTTTTCTTTTGTGTCATACAAATAGGTGATGACCTGCAAAGAAATTAATGGCTTTTCCCTTCATTTTTTTGTGGTAAATGTTGTTTGTATAAAAAAAAAAAAAAAAAAGAATGAATTTTAACATTGGGAGTTGGTGATAATGGGCACATTTTTAAAAATTACTGTGAGAGAGGGAATCACCAAGAATTTGTCTGGAGAGGTCTTTAAAATGTCTAACAGCTCCTTATGCATCACTGGCTTCAGTGGGACTTTCCCCATTGAGTTCAATCAAAGTAGCACTAGACCCTACGAAAGAAAAATAATCTGGAGGAAAATTCACCAATTCAATTTGCAGAAATCCAATTCTTTCGAGAGTTTTGTTTAATAATGCACTTATACAACACACACACTAACACTTCAGCCGCAGGGTGGGTCAACAGACATGCAATAAGGAAGGCAAAACGATGCCAAAGCTGGGTGATAGGGAGAAGTGCTTTGCAAACTAGGTCAGGGCATTCTAGAAGCACAAGTTCCAGTTTTGGTGGAGGTTTTTTTGTTGGTCAGTTTGGTTTGTTTGGTTTTTTTGTTTGGTGGGTTTTTTGGTTTGGTTGTAGTTTTTTTGCAATTCAAATCAATTTACCATCTTTCTGCAGAGCAAGCACGTAGGGATGAGCTGTAGGATTTCTGGCAACTTGTGTGCAGAAGTGCATCTGATAGTCTCTCTACTGAGATGTACTCCAGCAGCATAAGATGAAGCCATGCCAGTATTACCAACCACAAGCCCCTGTTTTCTGGGGTTTGCAACCTGGCTGCCAGTAAATTGCTGCGGGAGAAATTTGAAGTACGCAGTTTCAGTCCCAAAGCAATTTTCAGTTAAAAATTTCGTTTTTGAAAAGAGATAGATGTTGAGTTTATGTTATATGAATGTATTTAAGGACAGAAATATGTTTAAGTTATTAATGTGTAATGCAAAGTTGGCCTTCTTGGGAAATAAAATGTAGTGTTTTTGGGAAGACCTGTTGGCAGTTATTGCTCTTGGCTATTTAAAGAATCAGTCCCCTCTTGACTTTTTATACATGAGTTAAAGTCAGTCTCTCTCACCCTCAGAGTATCTCTGGCTATTGCTGCAAAATGTGATGTTCTCCTTGGTGGAAATTACTCATGGTAGCAACCACTACATGTTCTCAGGTGTGAGATCCCAAATTTAACCTTTGAATAAATAAATGGTCTTGATTCTGCAAATATTGAGGCTCTTACACTAAAGGCCTTCAGTGGACCTACTCAAATGATAATTTTAAGCAGATGCTTCAGCTCTTTGCAAGACTCGAGATCTAATTTTTAGCACTGACTAGTTGCAGAATTCTATTATGTATTTTTAATATGCAGAGTATTTAATCTAAAATGTTTTAATAAGAGCTGTCCTGGTTGATCAGGTGCACAGCAGTAGAAACACATTGAGCAAGCAAACATTTATCTAAAAAAATTAAAAACATAACCCAAAGGTTCTGTGGTGGATGTGTTTCACTTAAGAGCATATAATGTATGCTGTTAATTCGAGTGAATATCCATCTTTTATTTTTTTCCATAACAAGCCTCTTCTTTCCCTTGCAAATCCAAAGGAAAAATAAACAGCTCTACCTACTCAAAGCCTCTGTGAATTACACTCCAAGGCCAAGCCAAGGAGCCTTGCATTACTCACAGGTTCCTCATAGTGTGCAGCAGTCCCATTGGAAAAAATTACCATATAGATATATATATATATTTATGCATACATCTGTATGACTAAAAGCATATGACACACCTGTGGTATCTCTCTCTCTGTATATATACATTACATACCATATGTATATTCAGACTATGTTAACATATGTTTGCTTATAAATATATATAGAATTACATATGGTATGTAATGTATAATACACATATGCACATTATAACTTTTTGTGTGTATGTGATCAAAGAAAGAGGTTACTGGAAGCTTTTCAAGGACTTCTAAAATATGGAAAAAGTTTTGGAATAAGAAAAGTCCGTGTGGAATTCTTAAATGAACATGTACATGACTCCCCATTGAATCCATGTAATTTTGCAGTTCTCTGTTCATTTATTAAATATCTTATAAAGCAGCAAAATAACTAGATGGTTGTTCATATTTTCATAATGCTGACATAATTTATTAAGTGAAAGATCATGCTAATGAGTGATATACAGAAATGGTGAGTTTTGATATAAGTATATATAAAACTACATGTATATACAATATAGAGATCTACTTCAAAGTCTTCAGGATTTTTGCTTCAGGGGATCACTGAAAAATTTGTCCAGTTAGACTGAGTTTTTATGGCATTGTTGATGGAAAATAAGGTTAATTTGTTAGTATTTATAATAAAGGGGAAAATGAAGCTCACAATACAAAACAGGTGAACACTTGTTTAACTAAAGTGATGATGTTTTATAATATGAGTAAAATAAAGAGCTGTTGTAAACTGGCAGGTCCTATCATCATTGCCTATCATGGTACATGGAAGGTAACACTTGTCTGTGTGGGATGACTTCCTATTTCCTTTTTTACACTGATAAAGAAAATGTGTATCCTGCTTATGCAGGATATGGAGACAATGAAGACCATCCTCCAAGAGTTGATAGCAACAGATGAAGAATAAGGGGCTTTATGTTAACGCTGTGATACTCTGGAATATAGAAGATTCAGGCTGCAGGGTTGGAAGAGCTGTGAACACTACTTACGTGGTTCAAACCTGTTGGCTCCAAGGGCAACTCTGCAGAGGCAGCAGCAATGCAAATGCATCTTTGGGAAGGAGATGCTCGAGAACAGAGACAGTGACAGGCTGGTTTGTTGGTTGGTTTGGGTTTTTTCCCCCCTCTGCTGTTGAGAGCTCTTTGGTCCCTCTTTGGCCCACACTAAAACCCCTGTTTCTCTCTTCTTCCCTACATCCCACCCATAATATTTTTGGGCATTCTTTAGCTCTTATGTTCCTGTGGTGGAAGGTGCATTGCATTTTGTAATTTCTTACCCATGTCTGCAGCAGAACAAGAGGGCAGGGAAGCTCCTGTCTAGCTCTGGGTGGCTGAGAGGTGAGTAGTAGGTGAGAGTCAGGGGCTTGTGCAATAGATGCTCTTTTCACCATTAGACTTTAGGATTTAAACGTTTCATTGAGGATCTTCATTTAATGCAGAGGTTAGCCCACAAATCATGAGATTTACTGTACCCTTCAGCACTGTCATTATGAACCAGAGGCTGCTAGTGTTTTTTCTATATAATTTTCATTCAAATATACAGACAGATGCCTGTCATCTGCAGCCTTACTGGGCAACTTCCATGTCTGTGGAAGGCAGGTCAGAGATTGTAGCAGAATTTAGCACTCAGCTCTTCCTGGTCCTTGACCTCTGGTGATGTTCCTGTCTGTGGTGCAGCTCAGCAGCGGCTCTGTTCATGTCTTACACCCCAGGTTGCTGCCCAGGCAATGCAGTGCGTAACTCCTTCAGCAACAGGTGCCATCAAACCCACTTTAGGAACAGTTCTTATATTGCACAGCTGCTAAGCAAGGCCTGTGGGCATCAGAAACCAGGTCCATGTCATGAGCAAAGGGTGGTGACACCACAATACAAAACAGATGGAAGTGGTGGGGATATTCACACACTGGACACTTAGCCCAGGCTCTTGTGATGTGTTGCTTCCTTCCCATTGACTAAGGTTATTTTTTTTTCTTTTTTGGTATTCTGGGCATTGTGTCCTCTGTATTGCAGTGAAATCAGATGGACTGAGAGAGAAGGAAGAATACCCAGTTCTGTGTAGGTACTGTCTGGATCTGTGTACCCCCTATTCTGTGACAGAATTATTATACAGAGACTGTATATTGCTGCAGCTGGGAGCGGGTGTGGAGGTTTTTGGTTGGTTGTTTTGGAGGTTTTTTCTTTTTTTTTTCTTTTTTTTTTTGTTTCCTCTGCAGTAATCAAACCCTGCTTTCAGCAGTTTTTCTGAGCAGTTGCTCCCAGCTCACCAGAGCACAACCTACATAAGCATTTATAAATTCCTTCTCTGTACTTATTTACACTGTCTATAAATTAAACTGGAAAGCAACACACTCTAGTAAGCCACAGCAATCCAATAAAACAGCAACAACAAAAAATCCTGAATAAAATTGTGACTGTGAGGGACCCCTGGCCCTGTTTCAAAGAAGATGCCAGTAGACAAAACAGTCACAGCAGATCAGATGCTACACCTGTGCTGGAACTCATGAATGAGAAAACTCAACACACTTTTGAAGGAAAGCCCAGGCTGGTGTGAGAAGGAGCTCCTGCAACTCAGGTTCTTCAGCTCAAATGTTCCTTCAGAACTGATAGGAGTTAAGAGCCAGAAGGAAAAGGCAGAATGCTGAAAGCTGAAACAAAAAAACTTTGAGAACTGGGATGAGAAAAAGGATATGTAGATACTAACCCAGTAAAGCCCTTAAATACTGGGCTTTAGTGGATTAATTTGTGTGCCTGGAGTTCCTGAGGCCTAAATGATGCACCAGCACATTGAGTAGAGCTCAGTATTTGTACACACACAAGCGAAGGATTTCCTCTCCCTGATTTTTGTTTTGTTTTGGTTGGTTTTGTTTTTTTTTTCTTTCCTGAGTTGAAGGTTTCTGTAAGCTGCAAGAGTCTGTTGCAAGTGTTATTTGTTCCAGTAATCCTGTAGAACTCCGTGGGACTGCAAGAGACTGGGCTGTGACAGCATCCCATGGCAGTATTAAACTCACGGTCCAAGGAAATACGTTACAAGAAAATACCAAAACACACAGTCTTTGGCTGCAGTCCACTCAAAACCTTGTTGGCTTTCACAAATACCTTAGTTGTGTTAGTGAAGGACAAACAATGCCTTTAGTAGTTTTTATAAGGTTTGGAATTTCAAGTTTTATTCTGGGAAGATCTCCAGTAAAAGCTTACTTCAAACACGGTTTGTCTTTAGATCCAAAAAGAAAGGTCTGCCAAGCCCACTGCTGTTTAGGGACAGTAAATGGGAGAGATTTGGAATAGGTTATTTAAGAGGCATCCAGCCCTTCCCCTGGAAAACCCCTGCACACCAGTCAGTCAACGCTAAAGGCAACACAAACCCACAACGGGTATCTTCGGTAGAAGGCAAAACTTTTATTAAATGAACTAGATGTCACAAGTTAACATTTGCAGCTGTCTCAGAGGTGGGGTATCATACGGCAGTTAGAGGAGCAGTAGAGGAAGATGCAAATTTGTCCCGGATACTGAGGAAAGCCAGGCAGCTCTGTCGTAATAATTACTTTCAGTGTGTCCTAACCATGAAAATCAGTTGCATGGGATGTGCCCTGGAGTGTGCTAATGGTCGTTGCACCAAAGGTGATCCTACATGAGACAGAATTGCCATCAAGGTTTCAATCTGTTCCATACCAAACAGCAAAAATCTCACTACTGTATCATTCGGTCAGGAAAAAAAAAACAGTCCTTTAATAACTATGCCAGACAAATTGACTATCGAGGGCGGGGGGGTGTGTGTGTGTGTGTGTGCACTGAAGAGCCTTTGTCACCTGGTTTCTTCTTGCTTGTCTTCTCTATCATTGTCTCAACAATCATCGCTGTCTCTTCATACGTCTGAATTCTGTCATCTGAAAACTTCTCGATGGACTCCACCACCTCCACCTTCTCGTAGCTCATAGAGCCAGGCAAGGCTGCTTCCCTGAACAACAGGCCCTGCTTATCTTCTCGCTCATATTCTGCCTCTCGAAGGATCCCTGGCTCAGTTGGGCTTATCAGACCGGGGGAAGGAACTGTCTCGGGCTCAGAGATGTCCGGATACTTTGCGATTTGCTCTATTTTTCCTCTTGTTTTTCTGCCCCATTCAAGCACTTCTTTCTCTTCCCCTCTCTGTTTATCTGGGATTTCAAACTCTTCCCTCCTTTCACAGACACCCACTTTCTCTTTTTCTGATGGTTCAGCAGGCTCTGGCAGCTCCGGTATGGGCTCCACCTCGCCACCGTTCATCACCTTCCCATTGCCAGTGGAAACTGTGATCCCTCCTGCAGCAGGGATAGAGGGGGCCAAGATGCATGGTTCTTCATAGCCTTCTTCCCCTGTCACCAGCACATAACGCCCTTTGGGATGGGCATCAGGTTTAGCCTCTGGTTTCTTGCAGACTCTTATTTTCTCCCTCACAATGTTACACAATTTATCAAAGGCTTTACTTATCCGGGCTCCATCAGGTACGTCCTCTGGGCCCATTTCTTTTTCATCAAATTCTGAGCCTTCCTGCCCAGGTTCACACCTGACTGAGCCTTCATGCCTAAATTCCATTTGATCTTGGTCATAACCTTCCAGAGTTCTTTCATACATTCTTTCAGGTGAGTGACTGTCGGTTTTGTCTTTTGACATCAGCTCCTTTTTTCTGGCAATTTTCTTTGTCAGAGCTTTTTGTCTGGGCTTTACACTGGCAATGTCTTGCATGGCCTGGGTGATATCTGGAGAAAAATCAAAACAAAGGAAACAACAAACAGTGCTTGAGGAAAATCACTGCAAATGCTGGAGCTGCCTCTCGCTGCTGCAGGTGGATAGCCTTTGGTGCCCCAGCGCGGCTAAACTGAGCCAGGCACCTTCACTCATGGCAATTTGGGATATGGGCAGATGCTGAGAGGCACAGCAGGAGGCAGTAGCCAGTGGCTAGCGGGCACAGAGCTGAGCAGCTGCCCAGCCATGGTGCCATGTTGTAGAGCAACACTGACATCACTCAGACACTCATGCTGAGCATTAAGGATCCCCCCGCCCGCAGGCTGGTTCTGATCTCCCAGGCAGCCAAGTAGCCACAGAACCCATGGCAGCTCATTTCATGTAAAGCTGCTACAGCTCACAGAGCAGTTAGAAGAACTACACCTGTGCTCTGAAAAAATCCTTGTTTGATGGTTTATTTTCATTCTCAAGGCAGTTTGTTATTTGTAGAACCCCAGTGAGCCTTGGATTTAAGTCATCCCATATGTGAGTACCTACCACACCTTTCTATAAACCAACTTCCCTCTTTGTTAAGAGCAGCCTTGCTCCTTTAAGTCCCGGCCATTTCCTTGTCACTAGATTTACAAGCATCCTAATTCTAGCAAGACACCATACAACATGTAGGAAGCATAATCCATAGGAAAACAGGTCTCCAAAAGTGTCCTCTGCCTGCCTGTGACGCTCAACATGCCTTGGTGTTCTTTGCATATCACCAAAATGCAAATATTTCAACCAATTCGTAAGTCAGCACAAAACCCACAGCTCTTTCCACAGTTTCAGGTGGTTTTTACTTTACTCTCAATTGACCTAAGTAGTAAATTGCAGAAATTAGCAAAGAAACACTTTTGCTTGTGGTTTTGGCCTTTGACAGCATGTCCCAAAGCCAGCTAAGGTAAGGTGAAAGTGTTGTATTTACTTAGCAAGCCTGGAGTCAGGCTGTCACAGCTGATGGTCGTATGGAAAACAAATAAGACAAACAGCTTAAAATACAATGACACTGCTCTTGACACGCACAGGAAGAGACATCACAGGTTTACCTCTTCCCCTTGCAGCTTGGGGTTGGGCAGGTCTGTAGATCTGTGTGAAGAGTGTGACTGGGGTTCCTGCTATAGCAGAGTTTAACCTGCGGAGAAGACACACATTGATCAAATCTCTCCCCAACATTTCCAGTGAAAGCAAGTGAAATTGTGTGAATTGAAGAACAGAGGTTAAAACAATGTGTTTCTCTATGGTGAGAAGTCAGAAAGAATGATGGGAGCCTATTTCTTCTCAGGGGAAAATCAACACAGCCACAGCACCTTCACGGGAGTGAGGCTGGTTTCCATCACCAGGAATCATTGGATGCTCTGTTAGGTAAAGTACACCAGTAATTACAACCTATAGCAACAGCTTTGTAATTTATCACGGCACTCTGAAAAGATGGGGAGATTTTAGATGGACAAATAAGCCAATGCAAGCTTACTGGGGTCAGCAAGAACTGTAAATTCATTTTTACAATACTTACAAGGGATGTCCATTTTGAAATTTGGTGCTGAGAATTACCCTGTTGAGACTCATCTGACCTGAACTCAGTGTCCAAAGTGAGGCACTAAAAATGGATGAAATATCCATTCCCCACGTGCAGGACTGACTATTCCTGAATGTCCCTCCCCTGCATCTTCTAGAAAACCTGGAGCATCGGTTTGGGTACTCAGGGGTCTGGTCCTGCTGCTGCGAAAGCCCAGCTCCTTTTCTCATGCGCGGCTGATGACTGACGTTAGAGGGAGCCAATGCTCCTCCGCAGGGTCTAAACACAACCCAAACCCCGACCAATTTCTTCTATTCTCCCCCTTTCCTCCACCTTATTTTCCCTGATCAGATTTCGCGTCTATTTAGGTTTCTGTCCCTGGATATCTACCAGTCAAAGGCAGGAAAAGGAGATAGCTTTGGGTGAATCAAATTGTCCTTAAAAATTTATATTTCAAAAGAGATCAAAGAGATCGCTGGCCCCTTCGGGAGTGCCCAGAGATCTGGCTTTACCGGCTGTCCTCGTTCTCGATGATCCTTTTGTACCGTTCCAGCTCGTTCTCCAGGGACTGCTGATAAATCACCAGCTGGCGGCAGTCGGTCGTGTATTTCTCCAAGATCCTCTCAGCCTCCTCTATCCCCTTCCTAAGGTTTTCAATCTGCTCATTGTAAAGCTGAATTTCATCGTCATAACTCTCCTGGGTGTTTTTAATTGCTTGCTCCAGCATGGTTGTCTGGTGAATAAAATTCGTGGGTGAAAGAAGCAGCTTTGAAACATTCACCATCCCCATGCTTTTAAGGGTAATTAAAGGCAAGACGCGTTTTATTACAACGTGATGCTGCACTGCTGAAACACGGCAGCAATTTCACTACATTTTTTCAGTTATTCAAAACCAACGACTCGTCCCACTGCCTCCTTTTCTGTCCCAAGGTTTCTGTTCCCCCGCAAACTGTGAGATGTCCCCTTTCCCAAGCCTCGGCAGAGCTGGAAGTGTCTTACAAGAACAGCAGGAGTGCTTAACTGGGAAGATGTGCCCAGGGAAAACCTGTCATCCCTTCTCTGTGGTCCGCAGACCGAGCAAATAAGACCAAGGGTCTTATTTTAAATAAAAAAGCTCTCCTTTTGAATTTTAATTTCTCGGCTTTTTCAGTTCAACGATAAAACCGATCAACCAGGAGGTGGCGATAAGCGCCTTCCAAAAGCAAGGAGCACGAGTTACAGATACGGTATTTCACGCTATAATTCTGCTCTCACTTTCTTCTACTATTTTCAGCTATTTATTTCAGTTCTTCTATCACTTTTTTTCCCCCCTCCATTTCAAAGAGCTTTTAAAGAGATGAACTCACAAAAAGCTAATGGGGCAATAAATGACTAATGGATTCTTTAATAATTGATTTATTTCTATATGTTTCAGGCAAAGGTTTTCAAAATCCTTTCAAGAGCCTAAATTTAGGAGCTAGGTCCCTTGGCATTAGTGTGGTTATACTGGAGTGCACGAGTGGACCAAGACTTCACTGTTCAGTGCTCACACGGTGGGGTCCACAACCCCTCAGCAACATAATTCTCAGGTCAAGAAAGAGGAATATAAGGGAACTTGAAGACACTTCAGTCAGCAGATCCAGCCCTCACCATCACAAGCAACTCTATCACTGACCTCCACTCAGGATATTTCATTCTTTCACTCTTAAGGCAGGAGAATAAATGAACTCCTTCTAAATGGGATGAGAAGATGTGACTTTGAAAGCTGCATGATTAACTCTCCAAAGGGTGTCTCTCTCTGCTAGTAGAAGGATGATTTTGTCCCGGTTTTTTCTATATTGATTCACCACCTCACTTATCTCTATACTGATTCTTGCCCATCCCAGGGCACATGGGTTCTTTCCACCAGAGCATCAGACATGAGCAAGAGACCAAGGAAATAACCTGGGGATAGCAGAGTCTCCATTGTCCCTAGGGAAAGAAGTTGTGCTCTGGTAGTTAAAAGCTGCTGCTATGGCTGTCCAAGGGAGTCCAAAATCCCACAAAATGGCTTTATGCCAGTATTTCACTCCTCTCACCTGGATGGACAACTAGTCAAAGTCTTGGCCAGACATTTTCTGTAGGTCAAGAACTTGCAAAAAGCAGATTATTTTGGTCAAAGCACAGGAGAAGTGCTGCCTTGGTGCTTAGAGTGACAGGGATGAATGCAGGATGCCAAATGTAGTTCAGCAATTTTGCCAGTTTTGGTTACTGAATCTGCCCAGTCCTTCTCATAGCCAGCTCAGCACTGGATGTGGCAGCAATAGAAAGGGCTGGGCAGAGCCTCAAAGATCCCCCATGGATATATGGACCCAAATTCCAGCCAGAACTCAGCAAGTAAGAAAGCCACAAAAGACCTGTCCACACCTCCTGCTGACCCTGTCCCTCTCGGAATCCAGCTGCACTGTGGAAAGCTCTCACCAGCTACTCTGATAAGCAAAGGTATCTTTCACTGCGCCTACAATACCTACAGCCCCCCCGGCCGCCTAAACCTGACAATTTGGACCACCAAGAGAATGGAAATGAAACAGCTGATGAAAATCTAAAAGGAAAACACACCTCCAAGTCAACCAAGTTCACAAGACCCCGTTAAAGGCTTTACCACGTGTCTATAAAAGAGCAGTTCATGAGCATCATGGTTGTGTTTAGAGCTAGTGATAGCAGTACCTCTGTCTGCAGCTTGTATTTCTGTGCCTGTAGCTGACAGAGGATGCTCTTGTATTCCTCCAGCTGGCTCTGCAGAACAGGGATCCTCCTCTCCGCTATCAGTTTTTCCTGGTTGGAAGAAAATAACGTGTGTACAGGAAAGTATGTTTCACTCTTTTAAAAAGAGCCAAAAGAAATTCCACTACTGGAAATAAACTGTAAAGACAAACAGAAAATGACAAAAGACAGATAAAAAGATGGGTATTGAGCCTCGAGTCAGCTTCTGTGGCACGGCTTTAAGAATAAAGATGTCAGGTGGCAGGGCTGTAACAGTACAGCTTACACTGAAATTAGACCCTGTAGATAGAGCTGTTTACGTCTTTTCCAACTAATAAATGTTCTTGGCACAGCCACTCATACTGGTGAGAATCACCATGTTTTCGCCTAGTCATTATCAATGTATTTGATTTAAACATTGTCACCACATCTTGCCCTTTCAGGGTAAGATTTTCTTTCTCTGCAAACGCTCGCACATCCTGCTAGCCCCTCCTCAGAGAGGAAGCCCAAACACTTCGACTGCCTTTGGACCAGGCATTTTTGGGTCTAATAAACATGCTGGAAGGCGCTCGACCCATGATGCGATTTCTCTTTCCTTATCGGTTCAGGTTTTCAAAGCTGCAGCAGATTTTTTTCTCTCATTTTCGGTGTTCAGTACTTACTCACAGTTGTGACAGTTTTCAGCTACTCTTGGAGTGGGAGTTAGAGGATCTGGGGCACTTTATTGGGTAAACTTCATCTCTTTCTTGCTTGAGTGGTCTTTACCAACAGCCATATACTTGCCTCACAGATGCCGGTGGTTATAGGGGACACGCGAGGGGTTGTCTGGATGATCTGCTGCAAAACATTGACGTATGTCTGGATTTCCATGAGGTTCTGTGGTGAAGTAAAAAACATTTTCATCAGAAAATGCCGTAGTAAGGTATTCCCTTCAATGTACTCCCCCTGTGGGCTAAATCTCTACTTATTTACTCCTTCCAGCATATAGAAGTTCAGTTCTTATTCAGGCTTGGCTTTGGAATGTGATTTTACACCCAGTTTTGAGTGTGTGTGTGCTAACAGTGTGTGTGTTATGCTGGGGGTACATTAGAGGCATTTGGCTAAGTGACTGTACAGTTCATGGTCTTAATTAAAGATTCCACGATTTCACAGGAGATTTTCAAAGTGAGCACCACAAAGACCTTTGCATGTGGCCTGAAAAAGTGAGTCTCCTCTTTCAAAAGGGGCAAAGATGGGACAGTAGCTTGATCCAAAGCCTCACAGCTCTCCAGGGAAGAGGGGGCTGCCCGTGTTAAAGTCAGCTGCATTGGAATCTTACAGCCACAGGCTCATGACTGCTGCTTAGCTGGGATGCCCTGGCCCAGAACACCGGCTGATGAGAGCAACAGCTTTCTTAGCATGAAATATAAGATATCTTGACCAGCACTTGGTGTTGCACCATGATAAGAGGTCAACAAATTCAAGATTTTGCTACAGCTGTAGCCATTGGACCCTGAGGGAATCTGTTTGGAATACTGTCTGTCATCCAGCTGTTGTGCCCATTGAAAATGTATAGTGTTATATCTACCCACCAAAACACAAGTGGGATTTGCTTTCATTTGATCGTGGAAAAACCAAGGCTTCACACCTGTTTCTAGAAGGAAGAGCGAAGGAAGATGGTAAATTCAGCCTGTTACCTTCTTGTATCTGTCCTTTGTGGCATTAATGTCATCCTGCAGGAACTGGGATTCAATCTGCAGCTCCAGGTTGCACAGCAGTGCTTCATCAGCTTCCTGCAATGCAGAGACATGTGGCATGGTCAGTATGGATGGATGGAGTGCCAAAACCACAGCAATCACATAACCCTGATGCAAGTCATCGTGCACCTGGAGCAGCCTATATGGAATTTAAAGCCTACTGGGTGATACAGTAATATCATGAAGTATCATGATACCAAAAAACAAGAGGCATTTTTTTCACCATGTCCTGCACAAATATAATTTATGATACAGTCTGGCACTAGCACTGTCACAATATGTTTACCACGTACTTTTATGAATGCTGGGAGCCAAGGAGCAGACGTGATGGAAATCCCAGTCTTTGATGCTAAAGGCTTGCAATCGTCCACAAGTCTTAGAAAAAAACACACCATCAGACTGACACATTGGTTTCTCTAGTGTTTATGACAGGGATCTGAGGTATTCTGATGCCTTTGAAACATCCCCAGCAAAGAACCCCTTATAAAAACCCAGGATGGTCCAAAGTAATTCGTGCTCTGTTTAGTGCGTTCTCAAATGCCACAAATGTTGGAGCCATTTCTGGAAATAAAAATGACAGATGACCAGGTATAGGAAAAAAAAAAAATCACCTTACTGCAGAAGTTTCTAATCCATTGGGATTTGCAAGAACAAAATTTCATACTATCCCTTTAATTCAAAGGACAAGCTGTATGACCAGCATCATGATCTCAGGGTACACAGGAATGAGTGGAACTGGTACTTAAACCCAGAGAAATCTCCATTTCTCTTCAAAGGCCTAATTTACATTTTTCCTGTGTTATTTAATACCAACACCTTGAATATAAAATAATTCCCATGAAACTTGGCAATATATTTTACAAATCTTTAAGTGTAAATAAGAAGCTTTATTTCTCTAATCAATGCATGATTTCTTAGGTTTATCATCAACTAAGATTGTAAAATCTCAATTTTGAGAAAGTATCTTGTCAGCTGAATCTTTCTTGCAACTCTACAAAACTTAAATGTTCCTCCACCAGTTTGCAACTTGCTTCAAGGGAGTCTTGATTTCTGCATTTACCTCAAAATGTAGGAAATAACAGAAACAACAACAAAAAAAGAGAAGTATTTAAAGGTGTCTCTTGCAAAGTACCAACGTGCCATTACCAGCTGTAAAAATATCACAGTGAGTGGATCACGGGTTGCAACTAAACCACTGAGATCTGTGGGTGCAGCATATGACTGGTAGCAGGGGATTTTTGTTTTTTGCACGTGCACAGCACACACCATTCCAAAAATGTGTGGATGTTAGCTGTCCCATTATGCTGCTGAGTCTCCCAGGCATAGAACTCTCCAGCAGGCTCTGCTTTGTGAGCCAGAGGCTGATTCAGACACATCCAAACCAGCACATTCGGAGCCAGCCATCAGGAATGTCCCATGCTTTTCTGCACTCCTCTGCCATCCTATTGAGAGAAAGATCAGCAGGACAATGGCCATGTTGGGAAGCTTGGAGGGGAGCCAAAAAAAGCCCCCAGGCCGCTAGATGGTACTGATAAGCAAATATTTTTGCATGTGATAAAAAAAAAAAAAAAAGCAGCGTTCAGCTTTCCAAATGTTCCCTCAAAGGGGAAAAATACTTTGACTCTTATTCCCTGCTTTCAGAGACACCAGCTTCACTGATGAAGCTGTATATTAGAATGTTTCCTTCTGAACTTTGCAGTATTTGTTCACTCAGTTTCTGAAAAACCTTTCTGCTTTAGATACCGATTCCAAAATTCCATGTGCTGAAGCAGCATTTTCATTTACCATGGAAGAGGAATAACTTAGAACACTCCAGAAACAGTGTTTGCTGTTTTTCTAAACTGATTCTCTATCTGTTGGATAAAAAAGTCCAGGAGAATCCCATGATAAAAATCCCCCCGTGTCTCAAGATTTTGTGAGCTGTGCCTGGGGTTGTTGAATCAATTCACTTTTCTTTAGATGTAGGCTGAGAACAAAAGTGAAGGCAGATCTATCAGCTACAGCAACCCCTTACAAAGAATTTACCTCCACAGCTATCTTGCAGGATGTCCAAGAGCCCAGCTAATACAGTGGAAAACAACACTGATGAAGGATGTCTAGAGGTCACTGGAGATAATGCATTTTAGCTTTTCTTTCTGAGTTCTCTTAATATAAAACATGCATTTCATTGATATGACAAATGCTCGAGCAGAACAGCTCCTGCCATTTCTAACAAGGAAATAAGAAAATAAATTTCTATTTAATCTACTTGTAATTTTTTCCCGATACAGAAAACGAAGGATAAGTTGTGCAAAATAGAATCGGGGAAAGATAGAACACTGCTTTCTTCTTTCAGATGAAATCTAGCAGCAAGAGAAGAATCAGGCTTTCTCAGTTTCACAGACCTGATCTGGAAACTTCCAAAATAAATTAAGTGGTTCATCCTTCTGTGAACTTTTCTCTAAGCCTCGTTATTATTATATTTAATTATATGATGTAATTGTTAGTAGTAGTAGTAGTAGTATTTCTGAAACCACAGTATTAGTTCAAGAAAGTGCAGCTCAGTATCAAAGGGGGAAGTTGGGACAGGTTGTGGCTTCTCTTTTATTTGGAAACCTAACAAGAAGCTGAGGGTCTGCTCTGGAAAGGGCTGCAGGGGACTGAGGAGCTTTGAGGCACATCAGACTGCAAAAACTGGAGTTAATCAACATTTTTCATGCCATGATACCAGTAATAAATGTATTTTAACACAGAAGCTCTATTTAAAAAGGGTGGGAAAAGGCTTTTAAGCGTAAACCATGTTTTCTCCAGTCACATTTCAGACTCAGATATGTGTATTGCCTGCGTGATATAACTAATAAATGGGCTTTTCCTACCTGGGTTCCTTCACAGAGAAATTGCCTACCGAGTGAAAGAGTGTTCAAAGAATTAAGAAGAGTTATTAAAGGCAGTAAAAACGTTACAGATCTTCAGCAAAGGCAAAATTGTTACACTTATGCCAGCTACAGGTCCTGAAATGAATGCAGGAGCCATTTGCTGGGGCTCTAGAAGGAGTGTTACACAGTAGATCCTCCTCCCAGTCCTTGGTCCCACTGAAAAATTAAGGAAGTCCTGAGCACGGCTGAGGCTGTGGGGTGCAAATGACACATGCTATGGGACCAAAATCAGCAGGACTGTGCAAAGCAGGGCATCATGTGGTGCACACACACCCCCCAAGGCTCTGAGACTTGCACAGGGCTTAGGGAGGGGGTTGGAGGGGAACTTCTCATCAGGGCATAATGACAAGAAATGTCTTGCTCTGACATTTTATCTGCCCCCTGCTTCTTCGAAGCAGCTTGCTGTAGTAAATGAAACTGAAGGAAAAAAAATTATCAAGACCTTTCCTTTGCCATTTTCCCAGGTTTACCTTATTAAGGCGCTCAAGGGTTTCTTTTAGCCTCTGCTGATATTCACGTTCATTTCTATACCTGCAAATAGAGAGAAGGAGATAAAGTTCAGTGAACTGCATTTTCACCCGCACTATCACGCACAAGATAGGCTTCACACCAAAGGAGAATATGAACCTTGGAAAGATTCAAAGCATTTATTAGTGCATTAGCATTAATTAGGTTTTGGTCTGGGATGCTGAGACTAATTTCAGAATTGACTAACTCCTTGTCTTCTATATATGTAAGAGAATATAATAAAATGCCACACATTTGCTATCACAGAAACCCCCAAAATAGACTATTCACAATAAAAGTGTATTTGATTGGCCTTGGACTACAGTGACAGCCATTCATCAGTGATTACTTTGTCAGGATTTGCTACACTGGCACATTGACATTTCATTACGTTGTCCCTGGTTTTCTATTCTACCTGCTGTTGTTCAACAAGCATTTTCATGACAGACACATTAAACACAAAGGTTGCAATTTCACATATTGACTGTGTAAGAATAATATTACATTAGTGTGCTTTGATGCATCAAGCTTTGGGACCCCTTTAATGGCAATTTGTATTTGAGCTTGGTCAAAATCATATGGGAGCCTTAGTAAGGACTCCGTTTGTCCAACTATTTTTATGCATTTATAAAGTGCCCACAAGTATACAACGTGAACAATGGATGTATATTGTGTTTATCCTTGATTTGAGGAAACAGCATATGCCCTTTATGAATTAGGGCTCTGCATTTTTATGTTAGACAAAATACCTTCTAGAGAATCTTTTTTGCTACCTAGCACAAAACATCCTAATTGTTGTTTACGCCCTTCCCTAAATAAACTACCTATAAAACCTTTAATAGTGGATACAATTTGATGAGACTTCATTAAAAAAAACAAACACCCCCCAAAAATTCTTAAAACAATCACTTCAAAGCATCTTAATAGTACAAGGCAATGAGACTTTGCCACCACTACTGAACAAGTAGCTCATCAAGCTCCAGCAGCTGCCAGTGCCAAAGTATAGAAAACCCGCCTATTCCTGTTCATCCCTTTACTTTCCCTAAAATAGTAAGAGATACAGGGATATAAAAAGTTGTCATTTTCTTACTTTCTGCAAGAAACCCTCATGGTGGGCGACAAATGAGCTCTGCTGGTGACTGTCCTCCAGCTGCAGTACAAGCAACGGACATCAACACAAGCATAAACCCTGGCTGACATTCAAACTGAACATAAGCCTTTGTCTGTCTTCTGAAATCACTGATTCAGCCCACATGTGTTAGTGGTATCTAAGGGACTTGTACCAGTCAGGAGGGAACTTGACAGTTCCTGGACTGAACACACCAAAGCTCAGGTTATAATGACTGTATCAACCTCAGTTCTTTCTGTCTCCTGAAGGATGAATAATAAATGTTATTCTCATGTCTTTCAACATGTATCAGAAAGCTGAAGGGATGGTGTCACTCATGAACTGACCAGGGTCACAAAGGGAGAACTTGGCACAACAAAGAAATGGAGTTTCCTTCTTCTGAAATCCCATAATATAAACAGAGTTGGCCACTCTTTTCAAGTCTTACTGTGAGTAGCAAAGTAACAAGTGAAGCTGACCAGGTTTGCTTCCAAGGATACAACAAGAATATCCTGCTTCAAAAGTGAGACTGGCTTTGTTTCTGTTATTTACCAAGTAGCTCACCTCCAAACAGTTTTCTATTTATCTTATAAAATTTTGGTGTGCAGCTGATGGTAAACACCTTGTTAACTCAGATACTTTCTGACAACTGAGCAAGGATGAAGCAGATTGTGGCAGCTTGTGAAAATCAAACACACAGCTACAAAAAAAAAAAAGAAAAAAAAGCTGGTTTTAAATTCCCAGTAATATGCAACCAATCCAATGCAATCAGGGTCTGTACCTCAGTCCTTGATGTCATTCAGAGCTGCTCAGATCTGCCTCATTGCTACATCCTCACTCAAAAGTTCTTTCAATGACTAAAATATTCAGCTACATTTTCCTTCACTCCCGAATAACCCAAATACCTGCTGTGCCACACAGCCATAAGAGAAGCCTTGCAAGCCATGAGAGAGTATTGTGTGATTTTTCTATGAAGGGGAATCGCTTTTAAGTGGCATTCATCTATTCCAGAAGCTACTCAGTGCAAAAGGGTTAAGGACCCCTTTGAAATGCTTCAGAGACCTCATGATGCCTCTGTACCTGCTGAAACATATCTGTCAAAGTGCAATCGCCGACAAATTACAACCTTGTTATGCTTCAAAGCTAATTTCAGTGTTCAAGTAATTGGTTGAAAAGAGTTTTTCTTAGATGATTGCTGGTCAGACTTTCCTGAACCTTAAAAGCCATGAAGTTTATTTGCTTCATTTCTTAAAAAAAACCTCAAACAACACACCAACCTTCTCATCTAGTCAAATAGCTTTAGGTCTGCAACAAACATTTTTGGACTGTTCAAGAAAAAAAAAGGATGGTAATTGTTTGTTTCATACTGGAAAAGAAATGGAGCAGAGGGGGGTGCCAAGATGAAAAAAAGCAGGTGAGAGGATTGAAGGTTTCTATCACCTCTTTTTTTCAGACCCAGCCTCTGCTGCAGTGCAAATGCTCGCTCCCCTTCCAAAGAGAAAACAGTCACAATCCATCACAGCAATGCTCAGTGGCCAGAGAGTCAACTTGGTGTCAAACCTGGACTTTTTATATAAAGATAAATGCTTCCTCTCTGTTGAAAGAGGCACCTACTGAACTCTTCCAGCAATATATGAAACCTCTTGGCTACTTCTTTTCTCCTTCTCCCTTGCCCTGAGCACCTCACCAACCTTCTCTCAAGAGAGACAGCAGTAATTTGGGTGCCAAAGAGAGCACAGACCACCAAACACTGGTCCTACGAGGATGATGGACAGGTCAGTAATGTTTGTGGTTCATACTGAGCGCTCATATGAGCCCCACGAGGGTTGTGCTCTGCTGATTTATGAGCAGATTGTGTTATCAAGAAGCCACTGTTGAGTGTCTGATAGCCACGGGCAAGATTTCAGTGGTCTGAGGAGGGGGTGGAGGGCAGACAGAACCTCCTCGCCTCAGCAACAGGATAAAGTCCTTCCTATCACCAGGGAAGCAACAGCAGTGCAGAGACAATCCCTGCAGACAGAGCTGAAAGGCAGCTTTGCTAATGGAGTCTCCGTATCCCAGACATCAAGGTTTCCTTCTTGGTTCTGTTTTCTGTCACAGGTCTCCACTGTGGCCCCAAAGGATGTCAACTCATCACAGCATCCCCACACAGCACAGCTTGGAGAACACAATGCCTGTGTCTAGCAACTTCCAGGGAATCACACTGCAAAACCCACTAGATTCATTCGGTGAATGAATTTTTAAATGAAACAATTGATTAGCAAGCCTTTTAACGTCTGAAGTTAATTAATCCTGCTCAGTCAAGGTCACTAAAATCTGGATTTCAGCATCTTTTCTAATATCATGGAGAGAGAAGTACAGTTCTTTCCCACAGCCAGATAGAATGTCGCTAAAACAACGATGGTCAATATTGTCAGTATAATTAGCTTTTTTATGAGATGCATCCAAGCAATTCCAGCAACACTATTTTTTTTTTTTTTTGCAACTTCAGGAGAAAAAATTCCCCCCTGGTAGAGAGTCTGAATTATTCATGTTAATGTGAAAAGCTATGAATGTGACTGCAGAGGATTTAAAATTTAGCATAAGATCTACTTTTTAATGGTTCATGCACATTTAATTGTACAGACCCAGTAGTCTCAGTCCCTGCTGTGTTTAAATGTAGCTTTAAAAGACCTATTTATATAAATGTAGCTTTAAAAGATCTATCTTTATCAATGTAGCTTTAAAAGGTTTACTTATATCTATAAATCTATGCCCCAAATTGTGAAGGTGATGGAAAGAATGTATTGTAAGAACTATAATTCTTTTAATTAGTGAAGGACACCGACATTTGCCAATTAATTGATTCACAGTGCTCCACTTTAAGAGATTTTATTAATCCCAGTGTGCTAAAAGTAGATGCTTTATAGCTCAAAATGAAGCAAGAAACCCACATTGTCTCTTGGTGACTGAGTGCAGACCCAGAGAGGTGATTAGGTCTTCAATACAGGAATGCTACTTGTTTCAGCGGACCCTAATATGGCACAGAGGGTTATTTCTCTAATATTTTGTGCAGAGAACTTTAACACCTACAACTCAAAACCCAACCAATTTTTGTCAGATACTGAAGAAACGTTCACTTGTGCTCTGGTCAAATTCAACAGATCCTGAGAATAAAAATAAAATTCACTTCTCGATATAAACTGAAGGCAATTTGGCTGAAAAGAAGCCACTGATCTTCCACTTCAAAGGCCTTATGTATCTTTAATTTTTAAATTGCAATTTTTGGCTTGGCTATAGCCAAAGTTACAATTTTTTAACTTTTTTTACAGCTACTTTTTACAGTCCCAAGACTGTACACAAAGCATCCTCCATTTTTTCCAGGAAGTCATTAACAACCCCTGTAGCAGGTCCTAAATATTGCTTTCTAAAAGCACAGCCCTTTCTGTGAGTGCTTCCCCCACTGGATTTTCAATGTCCTCTATTTTTCCCCACCTATTTACAGCTCGTGTAAAGCAGCTCTAATAAAACTAAATTATCTTTGGTGTCACATTGCTAATCCTGCACAGTTTGCATAGATTTTTAACTAATATGGAGCTGGACATTTAAGTACTGAATTCAGTCAAAATCTTGTGGATACTGTGCTATAAAAGCATATGAGCAAGTATCAGAGTTGACAGCTAAATTATAGCATTGGCTCATAGCTGAATTTCCTGCTCTTAAGTATCAGAATACAAAGCTGCCTAATCAGGTGCTTATTCCTTGCTGGCACTGAGTCAGGGCACTGTGGACATCTGACTGTTGGCAGCAATAAGCCTCGGTGCACCTGGATGGGCTATTCTCTGCTGACAGAGGAGCGAGATCAAGGTTTGGCATTTCTGTTGCTGTGCTGTAGATCACAGCCCCCCATGAGCTGTTCACGTGGTAGCGTGCAGAATTGGGTGCCAAATTTTCATGGATGAACTAACCAGATAGATATTTTGGGGGTTAAAAAAACACTGATCAATAAGCAACAGGAAGATTAGACCCTTCTCTCCTGCAAGCAGCCCTTTTATGAGAAATACTCACCAACTCTCATGTAATTAATTAAGCCACTTGGACAAAACTGCCTTTTGGTGAAGGCAGGAGCTAGAGGTGTCTGAAGGCATTCATTGCCCCAGCCCTCAATCTCCTGGCCTTTATGGTGCCACTGAGGTTAAACACGTGAAATCAAGGGAAGCCTATTCTTACAGCTATTGCTCTAGTGGCATGAGATGGAAATAATGGGATACAGGAAAGAAGAGAAGGGCAAATTTCACCTACCAGAAAAAAATGTATCTACTTTCTTTTCATCTCACATGTGTAGTTGTGGTCACAGCAAGGCCCAGCTGCCTCACTGCACCTGTAAATAAGAGTTACTCAGGTGTCCTACACATTTCAGGAGGTGTTTGGGGTCATGAAACTCTGTGCTGCTCAGACACAAGACTTACTTTGAAGTATCTGTTTTTCAATTGGGTTATTTCCCCTTTGCATCCCAGAGCACAATCCCCCTAAAGTGAGGACCTGCTGCCACAGAATAGAGAGAACAACTCCCCACCTAGTGACAGCGAGATCATGAATTGCAGAACTGCACCTCCCCAAGTCCTGACACTTTGCTTTTGACCATGGGCTTATGTGCCACCCCTCCCTACAGGTCCGATGCACATGGAGAGCGAACACCACTGCACAAGAAGGAGCTGGTGACACCAAACCCACCCTTACCACAAAGATGAGCTACAGAAATGATTCCACCCATCTTCCACCCATCTCAAGCCTTACTTGTTGCGATACTCATCGAGCATGCGTTGGGCATCCTTCTCCTCCCGCTCCAGCTTGGCTCGGTCAGACGCCAGCTCCCGCATCCGCTGGCGGTTGAACTCGATCTGCCCGGCGAAGGCTTCGTCCAAGCCCACCAGCTCATCCATGCGCTGGAAGGTCTCCAGCTGCTTGCGCAGGATGGTGTTGCGCTGCTCCAGCACACGCGCCCGGTTGATGTAGCTGGCGAAGCGCTCGTTGAGCTCCTGCAGGTTCTCCAGGCCCCGGGCTTGGGCCAAACTGTCGAATTCGGGGGAGCCTCGCAGCTCATCGTAGGCATCCGACCTCTCGTACTTCTCCTTGCGTACCTCGCGGAGGAAGCTGCTCCTGTACATGGCTTCAGAGGGGCTGCGCAGTGCCGGGTTCCCCTCCTGTGTGCCTGTTTGTCTCTCCAGTTTGGATCTGAATTTTGTCTGGGGGGTTTGGGGAGGAAGAACTGAACATAATCACCCCCCCAGACGATTAGGACTTGTCTCC
The DNA here is from genome assembly GCA_013399895.1 of Serilophus lunatus. NCBI lineage: Eukaryota > Metazoa > Chordata > Aves > Passeriformes > Eurylaimidae > Serilophus > Serilophus lunatus. The sequence goes on from VXBA01001227.1 coordinate 454,194, forward strand.
AGGGCGGTTTGTGGCACTAAAGGCATCATCTGCAGCAGTGAACTAAATAAATCCCAATGGCCCCGCCTTGGAGCTGCCCATCCAGGCGTCAGCAGTTCGGAGGAGCAGCGGGCATGGGAGGTGAGGGGCTTTTCTTTTTGAGCGTTGCAATTGTGTACAGCCAGAATAAAAGACAGCAACGTCCAGCTTTCACTCGTCGGATTAAAGCATTATCCATGGACAACAAAACGAGTGCTTTGCAATTTCAGAGGCTAAGCTCAGAGCCTTTCATGGCTGTGCTGAGGGGAGAGCTTTGTCCCATGGTGGTGTCCCCAGGGCTGTGTGCAGAGGCCTTCTGCTGAGCCAGGATTTTGGTGTGAGTGGATGGCAGTGCATGATATTTTGTTATTTGACGGTTTTGCAGTCATTTAGGATGATGGCATGGTGTATAAAAGTTGATATGACTCCTGCTCCAAGGACAAGATTTAGTCATTTGGTTCTCACTTCATGCTTCACATCAGGCCTTTCTGCAGGTTTATTCTATCTGGCATGAGAGGCACCAAGGCAGCAGAGGTACTAAAATTAAACAGACTTTATAGGGCCCCACTGGGAGGCCACCTTCCTTAGGAATAGCTAGGAACCATGTCCACTTGCGACATGGGGACATACCGTATTACCCCACGGAGAGCCACCATCCATCCTTCCTTCACTCCTACCATAATGGAGTTTTGTGCTCTGCTGTTCCCTGAGAGGCTTTAATTTCTCTGGAAGTCATGGATTTATCTCCTCTAGTACCTTTTTTCTCAGTCTTTCCTTTTGAAAATCCTGTTTCTTGGGCCTGTTCTTCCAGAAGCACATCGACTCACCCAGCAGAATAGCCTAACGCCAAGATAATCTGATGCTGAGATCTCTGTTTGTAATTCATATAGTTCACCTTCATTCTTTCAATGGACATATCTCTTATGAATATTTAAATCATACATATAGGAAGCTTAACAGAGAGTGGCCTCACTGATAGGAAGTGCAGAGGTGAAGAAAGAATCGTGTGCTCAGGCAACTCTCAAATTTAGGTTCTGTTTTATGAATCCAAAGGGAAAAATCCACTATAAGTTTTCTCCCTCTTTCTTATTCTGCCTCAGACTATTTGGAAGTGAAGTGGTCAAAGACCAAATGATTTTTTAGAAAATCGAAGTAGGCTGTGCACTCACAACATGCAGCTCCAAGCTACATAAATAGCAAAAGAGGGGTAGGTCTTTCAGAAACATTTGAGATCTCTGTGTCGCAGTGGATGTGAAATCACTGCTCTCCATGCTGCACAACTGTGTTTGCGGCAATTTATCTGGACCAGGCTGCCCAGCCCAACAGTGTAGGTGAGCTTTTTACAAAGACTTCCAGAAGAGATCAGAAAGTAGATTCTGCTGAATTGTGGGCAGTGTATTTTCACGGCAAGAGGTTTTTCGGCTTTAGACAGCCTTTCAATAAAATAATAGCCTGTGTGAATACTACTCCCTCCCTCTCTCCGAGGCTGGAAGCAGCACTGACTCCATGTTGACCATGCACTTTAACTTCTCTAGGTAATTAAAAGAAAAATCCTGTACAGGCCTGTCAGTGACCTATCACATGCCTAAACTCAGTGGTCTTTCTGCAGGGGAACCCTTGGATTCCCAATTTTTGTTATTAAAATTTATCCCATACTTTCTACTAGGAAAATCTGAATGGGCTACAGCAGAATTCCCTCTTACATGCATAGCTCTAAGGTGGGATTCCTGGCTCCAAGACATCACCCCTTGAGCAGCTTCCTCTGTTGACTTGCTTTAGACACAGCTTTACTGAGGCCAAGGCAGGCTTACATGACTCAGGCTATGTATTGCTACCTTTTCAAAATGGCTTAAGAAGACACTTTGGTCCTCCAGACACTCAAATCATAGAATCATTAAGGTTGGAAAAGACCTCTAAGATCATCAAGCCCAACCATTAACCCAGCACTGCCGTGTTCATCACTAAACCATCTCCCCAGGTGCCACATCCACATATTTTTGAACGCTTCCAGGGATGATGATTCCATCACTTCCCTGGGCAGCCTGTTCCAATGCTTGATAACCCTTCCAGAACAGAATTTTTTCCTCATACCCAACCTAAACCTCCCCTGGCACAACTTGAGGCCATTTCCTCTGATTCCATCACTTGGGAAAAGAGACCAACCCCCACCCCAATACAGCCTCCTTTCAGGGAACTGTAGAGAGTGATAAAGTCTCCCCTGAGTCTCCTTTTCTCCAGGCTAGCCCAAAACTGAACACAAATGCAGCAAATCAGAATGAGACAGCCTGAAAGCAAAAGCAGTTTGGAACAGATTGCAGCTGTTGTTCTTTCCAAAAAGAAAATCAAAAAGGCCACAGAAAAATCAATCTGCTCCTGTTATGCACTGAATTATTTGGCTCATCTAATGGACCACCAAGGTGAATTTCCTATAAAGGGATCCTACCCACTGTTTCCTGTTTGGAGATTTCTCAGTGACCAAAAGGTTATCTATATATACATTAATGAAGTGCCTGACAAATTGCTTGGAAGCTTTTTAGATTTAAATCAATGAGTGTGGATACAAGAACACTTTCAGACAAAAAAAATGCAACCTTCTTATCCTAATGCCTGCAGTACAAACAAGAAGGAACATATAGAAAGAATTTTCATCTTTCTCTCTTTCTTCCCAGAATATGTGTGACTTCTTCCAGTAACAAAACCTACAGGCTGTTTCTTTGCTGTTTAAATGCACTATGTGATACATCATCATCACTCCAGAATGTGTGTTTACCTACTGCTGCACAGCTCAATAAATCTATGGTACAAGAGGATGGTTTGTTCCTTCTTTAATTGCTTGTATTGTTATCAACCCCTCTGCAGACTAATTTGGCTATATCCCTTATGTAATATATATTTTGGCAGTGCCATCAACCTGCTTGTACACCTTAGTTTGGCTAAGCCAGCAGAAGTTCCTCAGGCTAAATCAGAATAAATAAAATACATTAAAAACCCACAATCCCAATGAACATTATCTTTCTTGTTAGAACAGGTCCAGCCTTAGCTGTGCTCAGCCAGGTTGTGCTGGTCACGTCTGCAAGGTAGCCCTTGGACTCCTATATTCTCCCTACCCAGGGAACTTCCAGCTCTGTTCCTTTCCTCTTGGAGAAAACCTTTTCTACATCAGTGGGTTGAGACAGAGTAAGAGTCAAAACAAAGCCCCCTGAGGCAGTCTGCTCAGCGTTTTCACATTAATCCTCCAAGCTCAGTGTTTTCTCACTAATAATATGACAGCTTCTGGTAGACTATTCAGCTGCTATGAAATAGTCACTCGTACCAGTGCAGCCCAGCTAAGGCACTCAGTTCACCCTTGCTGTCTTTTCAAGTTATTTTGTTTTATTCAGAGCCCAGAGTTTCATACTCCTGTAGTCCAAAATAAAACTTCAGAGCAGGGTGTGCCCATGAAATGCATCATGAGCGTTTCATGGCAAGACCTCATCAGATGGAAAATGAGGTTATTTTTCATTTTGAAAACGGATACTCAAGAGCCACACATCCAAGTACATCACATTATATGGCTGAAAAGAGCTGCTGTGATGGCATCCAAAGCAGAACCTCTTTGTGAATATGATCAATGAGAAAGATGAAATGAATTTGTGCTGATTAGATCTAAGGAAGGCTCAAAAGACATATATCCAAATATGAAAGAGTTCAGCACACAGAAATAGAGGTTAAGGTGTTTTTTTTCTTTTCCATGACCATTGTGAACAGGACAAGATCTAACGAGTTTAAACCATGCAATATAGGATATGAATGAGATACAAGAAAAGTAGTTTAATTGTTCCTCTAAGGAAGCGTAGGAAATAAAATATTCCAAAATCTCAGTCAATGAAACATTTTAAAGATCAGACTAAGGAAACATCACCCAGTACACTAAGGGATATTGGATTCATCCTCCTTTAGGAAAGAGAAGAGTTTACTGCTGACTGTTAGGACAATGTGGGGATATCCTTACTGGTCATTTAGTGCCCCAACACTGATTTCTGAGGTGTCTCACAAACCTGTGGGATAAATACCTTCCCAATTCTTAAACTCCTGCATTCAGCCTCTGTATTTACTTTAAAAATTACCATCTAGTAGATGATATCTATGTTGTGCCTTACAGCTGGATGCTGACTTGCACCCAGAGATCCTTGCTCCCACTGGTCAGAGCCCAAAGGTGAATTTTAGCTATACTATTATGAAGGTCTTAACAAGATAAATGGTTTGATACCACCAGAGGGCTGTAGTCCTACAGCAGCATTAGGTTGTGGATGGAGATTCAGTACCATGGACACCTGTCCCTGAAGTAAGTAACACCGTTAATTCTTGCAGAGAATCCTCTCTGAGGTACGAAGCAAGCTGGGTTTTCTCCTCATTACAATTGCAGATGTGCTGCAACAAGCTGTTGCTTCTGCTCAAGGAGACCAAAGTCTGCTGAGGTCAGAACCAGTCTACCAAGGGTGCTGAACATGCTATTGCAAAGGTGCATATTTGCTGCACTGCTCAGGACACACCTCCCCCCAAACCAGCTTAGATAAATACCCCAAAGCAACAGCAGCCCTTGAACAGATCATTTGCAAAACTCCCACCATGAAATCAGGCCAGTAGAGAGTCTGCTGCCCGTATCTGGTGCTTAGTTGTGCTCTTCAGAGAGCTAGGCATGGTATCAGGGATTGGATTAAAGAAAATGATGTTGTTAATTTTCTGTAATGATCACAAGCAAAATAAAATGGCAGTGATTTTTTTTTTCTGTTTTGTTCCGGTAATTCTGTGAAAGTAACTAAGTTTCCCAATTGCTGCATTAGGCTGACAAGCTTCATCCTGTTGGGTTTTTTTTCCCCTTCATTTTGGCTATCAACTAGAAGAAACACCATTCTGAAAGGTGCTCTTTCAGTCAAAGGATCAGATGTGAAAATTGGGCACATTCTCAGGGTTTTCTTTTTCATTTTCTTTTTATTCTAACCACTTGGAATTTTGTTTGCCATTCTGAATAATGCACAAAGCAGCAAAGGACAACATATCAAAAATAAATGAGAATCTCTAGCAGATGACAGTTGTTTTAGACCTCAGATCTCCTGGGAAAAAAGTGGAACTGAAGAAAGTGAGAAGAAAGTTTGAACAAAGTGCAAGTAACACTCCTTTCAGTATGCAACATTCCTTTATCTGGGGCACAGGATGGCCCTTATCCATACATCTTATTATTTAGTGATATTGTTTATTTGGAAGAACAGAATGTTTTGGACATGCATCTGCAGGTTGTCACCTTGAAATCATTGAAAACTGAAATGCCTATTTAGTCTTGGTAGAAATAACACATGTTAAGAAGTTGATTCAGAAGCTTGAAGTACTGTGACTATTTTCTTGGTACTTCAAACCAAAAGAAATTAATTTGAAAAATTCCTTTTTTTTGAGGGAAAAACATTGTAATTGATACATAAATTTGATGTGACCAATAATATACTTCACAGTATAGAAAAGAGAAAATAAAGACAGTTTTATCACTGAAGAGCTCATAGTATGAGGAAATAAAAGACATGGCCTTTCCTTACAACCAGGAAATAAAAGATTAGGAAGCTTTGTTTTCCAAGACAGTGTTTGATTTCCTGGAGGCAGGAAGAAAGTGAAAAGTTAGCTGAACTCCACTTGAGCCCCGTAGGCAATAATCTGAATTCCTGTGACAGAACAAGGAAAACAGGAGCCAGAAGATGTGTGCAATCATTGCTGGAAAAAATATCACAAATAAAGTAAAAAAAATTGGGAAAGGGAGACAAGGAGAGCCTAAAAAGGGGTCAAAAGGACAGACTTAAATTTTGAACCGGTATATAACAGCTGTCTGCATATGCCAAGCTGACTGGGGAGTGCTACTAATGGTGACAGAGAAGAGCAGGTGGCATCTCAGCTGCGATGGTGGTAGGAGATCCAGCATGGCAAACAGGGCCAGGATGCTCCATTAGACCAAGGAGAGACCCCCACTCTTCTCCTATCTTTGCTCCAGGGGTAGCTCAGTGTGAGGGTCTTGTTAGGGATGGATGGCTGCCTTCAGCAAGGAGAAGGAGTGAAGACCAAGTCACACATGCAGCAGCACATGCACATCTGAAAAGCCAACTCTGGTCCTCACAGCTACCAAAGTCACCTGCCATATAGGTTAAACTGACATTCCTGCCTCCATATACCAAAAAAATATGGAGTGAAAAGGAAGCAAGAAACCGGCCCCTTTGTTCCTCAGCAGCACCAGAGTGCACAAAGCATCTCTTCCTTGTCTCTGATTCCAGCAGCCGTTCTTGCTTTTTCCTGCCCAGGAACCCATGACCAAAACCCATGCAACTGGCAAATGATGATGTTTTTCCTAACAGTACCCACACAGGGGTGCTTGCTTACTTTAGGGAGCTACTGTCAGACACATCTCAGCAACGTCTCACCATCGTTCTGAAGCTCAAGACAGAGTTCCAAAATGAAATTAAACATTACACTCACTCTGCACAGAGAAGACTGCAAGTTCTAAGGATACACCATTTATTTTTCTTCCCCTCTGCTCCTCCTTGAATATTTAGCAGACAACTGCTACAGTCCTGCCTTACGATCTCAGAAGTTAATAAAACTAGATAAGATGCTTGAATTCTCTCCACTAGTAGATATATATAACAAAATGTACTGAGCAGGAATGATTTTTACTGGATCACATCTCCAGTGCAATGTCACAGGAGTGAAGCAGACAGGTTCTAACTCAAAAAGCAATTTTAAAACCTACCCTGTCTTTCTGGAAAATCTCTCTGCACTCTGAGCTGTCAAAGGCAGTCTAGCAACAAACTGAAACTTAGAGAGGGAGAAGTAAACAACTTCCCGAGGAAAGGAAACTGAGAATTCACCTGTCGTAACAAAATTGATCAATCAGAGAAGACTTTTTAAAGAAATAAAAAAATCACACCAGGCAAATGGTCAGTGTTTTCTTCTATTCTTGCTCTAATTGCACCAAAAATTAAAGTGGAGATGTTGTGGCATGTAAGATGTGTAAGAGGATAAATTAAGGAATTCTGAATAAATGAGAGCTGAAATCAAAATTGTCTCCCTTTCTGTTTGTATTGCTTTGCAGCTCTGCTTGCCATGAACCTGGTTAAACAGGAAATTCACCACAATAAATCCAAAGTTTTCCATGTTATAAAGCCATTGGCAGAGTCTCTTGTTCATCTCTCTGATTGCCTACGTCAGGAAGAAGCTGGCCATGGGTGCAGCATTAATAACTGACAGTCACAGGCACTTAAGTAAAAATCAGAGTTCTGTTTATTCCCAGCCTGTTTCTGACTGGTTCCTGCTGATAACAGCCTCAGGGGCTCTGGTGGCCATTTCAGGTGTTGGGGGAATAATGACAGTGCTTGACAATCTCTGGGTATTTAAAGAGCGAACTCCCAGAGACACCAAATGTTTCTTGGGCTCTCTGGCTGCTCCTTCCTCAAAATGAATTATAAGGCCTTTCTGGCAGCTGAATCACTGGTGTAGAGCTTTTCTGGAACCCCCAACCATCCAGAGAGACGTGGAAACAGAACAGCCACCCTGCAGGTTCACAGGTCTTCACGGAGGCAGCGCAGCAGAATTGAACCCAAACAGGGGGGTTCACCCTTGTACCCCCACCCTCACCTTCTCTGTACCGCTGTCATCACTCCTCTGCAATGCAGAGAAAGGGTCACTCCTTGAGTTTATCATTGCATTAACTTCTGAGCTCTGTAGGTATTTGAAAGCAAGATGGTAAAGATCAGCTCATCCAAAGGTCATTTCATTACCTGCCCAGTCACTGCTGCCTGCTCATCCCACAAATAAATGGCCAATTGCCTTTTTAATTTGGATTTTAGTATTGCTTGTTATGAATCATCTGTTGAACCCCTTACTCTCCCTCTGACTAAAATGCACTTTAAAGCTCTTGTACTTTACGAAGTATTTGTTGTAAAACTTAGGAGCTGCACTTGTGGTGCAAAGTGCACACATACACCTGTCTAGCTTGAGAACAGTGATGGAAAATGCCTCTCCAAGGACATGGTCCTAATTAGCCTTTTAGTTGATCTGCTTTTTATTGACTCTCATACCAGGGCTGATGTGGTCTGAATCATATGAGATTTTCTTGCTGTTATCATGCTTCCAGTCTTGATTGCATCTAAATGCCACCAGTAGTAAACAGGTCTGAGGTGGCTCTCCGTTGGATAAAACTTCTGAAATTAACTCAGAATCAGAAAAACATCTTCTTCAGCTTGGAGAAACACCGCAGTTTTCTTTCTTTTTTGAGATCCCCCAGAGAGATGAAGACAAAGGCTATTTTCTTTAAGATAATAATGATAAAAAAGGGTAGTCTTCACTACAAGATCACAGATATGAAAAAATGTAAAATATTAGAATACAAGTATTTCTTTAATTGGGCTTACCAAGGTACTTCTCACATTGTGAAAACACATTCAAATCACTGCTCCACTGCTGAGAAAACCAATTACTTGTTTCCGCGATTAGATTGCAAATACTTGCTCATCACAAATCTTCCAGAGCACAAAAAGTGCCCAATTTTGTTAAAAGGTAAACTAGTTGTGTCATAAAAAAACATCGAGCTTAAGGCTACAGACATAGAGCATCACTTGTTGGATGTCTTTATAAAGTCGATAAGGAGCACAGAAAGGCTCACACAGAGCATTATTGTCCGAAAAGACTGCTACCGACTTTTCAGCACCAAAGCAGATCAAATCATTATGCAAAAAAATCCTAGGGTCAATTTACGGCTGCTTGCAGCTGGTAAGGGTCCAGCTGCCTCTTGGATTACTGTGAGAGGCACTGGCACTGATGCCAGTGACTCTGTTCGTCAGTCCTCTGGGAGTAGCAGAGAAAAAAAAAACCCAAAATGACAGGATCTTACAGATTAAATGTATGACACAGACTGCAATGGAGGAACAAAGAAGCAATGCCAAGATCTGTATCAAGGGGAGGACCTGGTTCAGAAGAACCATGTCTGTCTGCCCTTGCCTCTGGTGATGCTTGAAGAAAAGCAGACATGCAAGGCTGAACTGTGAGGTGCCATCACATGAGGCAATGCTGCTAAAGCCACGGCCTTCGCTTTCCAATGCATGAAAAACGTCCCTTGGCACTCAGTGCAGAATTACCCAGTAGCCTCCTGTACAGACTCTGCCTGAAAGCCATGTATTTTTCATGGAGAAAAATTCGGGGTCTTGGGTCACTGCTTGGAACAGTCTGAGTTGAAATAACATGAAATAACTGCACCCTGAACCATGCTAGAACTGATGAGTCTAATAACCTGACAAAGGGAAACCAGTCATCATTTACTCTGAATTCATTGCATCAGACTTTAGAGGAGATTCCTAAACATGCAAGGCAAATTCTCCAACTCCGGTCATGCAGAATTGCTCTGGGGTAAGTGCCTGATCCCACAGACATGGTACTATTTTGTGACTCCCTAACAGAAATACAGAAAGTTGGTTGTTACTGCGCAGTCAACTGTGTGATTTGAAAGAGGTGCATTAGGGACAGATGGATCCCCAGTGCCAGCTGGAAAAAAGGAAACCAAATACCCTGTAATGAGATGCATTTCAGGATTAATTCCCCTTTTCTCCACAATGCCACAAATTCCCTCTGACGCCTGGCAGGTTGAGTCAAGGAATTAGGAAGGATCTGCCAGGAAAATACGATTTTTCATTTGTGGATAGAAAATGGAGTTGAGGGAGACAATGGAGAAAAGCAGCCTTTAAATTCGGTGGTTCTGGTGGTAGAGCTCTTGCCCTGGTGTACTCCTTGGCCATGGCCAACACTGGTTACAGCTCCCTGGAGAAGGATCTGGCCCAGCAGTGCTGGAGTTTACACCCTCTTGGTCCTCTTGGTGACCCCAGTCCTGCTGTCACTGCTGCATCCCCTTGTCCGAGGGAGAACACTTCGTGCCACTTGTTATCTGCATTTCCCTTATCTCCCAGCTCCTGTTTTACATCAGAACAGACTGTGCCAAGTTACATATTCTCAGTTGTCTTTAGATGTCTGGACAAATTTATCCTTTCCTCATTGCTTATTTTTAGTGTATCCTCTCTACCTCATCAATTTTGTGTTTCAACCTATCTTTTGTTCTCTGAAATTCAGCCTCCTTCTGGTTCAGGTCTGAGCTTGGTCCTTTGTTTGCAACCTCCCATGTGTATTTTTGCTGCAATGACTCCAGTCAGCTTTACTATTTCCACATCCACTGCAATGCTGGAACCTCACAATTTGCCAAATCTGACCCACAAACTATAACTGTTTTCTGAATTTTACTCCTTTTTTGCTCTCATGATTGCTATTAGTTTTAATGATCAAACCATTCAATGCAAAATTTACTTCTTGCTGTAAAATAATTTATACAAAAGGATGGCTACCATCTTCAGAAAGGACAAAATTTGTTGGCATTGGTCGTGTTTTACTGTAAGTCTCACAAATCATTAGGACTCAGGTGCTGATGTGCAATTTTCCATTTGGTGCCCCATGTAATTTATTAAATTCACTGTAAGTTCCAAAACTAAAAGGGATCATATTGAACTGAACTGCCCAACTTCATTAACTTACTCCTTCCATCACTACAAAGCTGTTTCCTCCTTACTGTGTCTGGAAACTAGAAGAATGTGAAAAATTAAGATCAATTTTCCATAACGTGCACATAAATATCACAGAATAGTTATTAGTGGGAGTTTCATTGGCATTTTCTGTGACTCACCTCCCACATTCCTGGCACTATTAAGTGGTTTTGAAAAAAACAACATAAAAATCAAAATTTTCCTTTAACTTTGTGTCTAGATGAGCTTGTAACACTCAGTAAAGTTTAGTGGCTTGAAGTGTTCTTCAGCCATGGTAAAGTTGCAGTTCTGAAAGTGGATTTTGGATTTCCAACTATAAAACCAAAACAAATAGGAAAAAGTCCCACTATATACCACAGCCAGATATTCCCCTGCAGAACACTGTTCTTCAGTACAGGATATTTGCTTAAAAAAAAGAAGCATGTCCCAGTAAACTCAGGGAACCATCTATTTCCCAGGCACTTCCTGATCTTGAAGCATTCCCTACAGTATCAAAGCACTGAGCTGTTAAATGATTTATATACATATATAAATATATTTTATCTACTCTTATTTTCATATATAATTGACAGTTCACACTTTTTTCCCCTTAAATTACTTCCTTTAGTTCAGAACCCAGTGCATAAAGCAAAATTTTGCCAGGGTTGGAAGCTGTGTGATCACCAAAAGGAACTAATTTTGAAAGAAGTGATTGTTATGTTGCTTCCTGCAGTCATTTAATGCTGGTCTTTGCTGTGGCTATTTCCTGTTTCAGTAAAGTATAATTTACCTCCTCCCTGTGAAAGCTTTGTGCAGAGCTGGAGCATCACAATCATTCTAAATGGCATCTCGAGGCATGTTTATAACAAACTCCCCTGTATGTTCCCTTTCCTTTGAAATGGACTACAAATGTTAAAAACTTGGTATAACAAAATATCAAAAGAAATAACTCTAAATTATTACTGCAATTGTGCACAAAAAGATTACTTGCCCGCAGCCACGTGTAATTCTCTAAGTCCAGCTTGCTACAAGGTGATGTCAGATAATGTAAATTAATGGCAAAAGGCAAACACGAGCCTGAGCCATTCACAGAGCTTTTCATATGCACTGTCTCAGTTCTGGGTTTGGCAGAATGTAATAAAGTTTTACCCTGTAAGGGATAATAATAATAATAATTCAAGGAATGAGAATGGAGTAAGAGCATCGCCACTGGTACCCCCAGGTTCCTGGAGGAAACAAATCATCCATGGGAACATTGACCCAAAGCTTTGTGCATCACCACGTGGGCAGCAGCTCACCCTGCCAGGGCCAGCTCCTATAATTTATAGACCTGCTTTTTGGTTAAGTAGTATGTAAATACCCTCTGCAAATCACTTTATAAGCCACAGGGTTGTTTTCTGATAGAATTAAGGCTGTGTCAACACGGAGCAGTTTCACATATACCAATTGCTGTTCCACCACAGCCTTTGAAACAGAAAATTGAGAAAAGGGAAAAAAAAAGGAAATAAACCACAAAATATGCCAAACTTAACACTGCCTTTCCCAGCAGCAAGGTTTTATGTTCTCTACCATAAAGCAAGGTAATCCTAAGGCGTGCCAAGTTTTAGCTGGTGGTTTTCTGTAAAGACAAAGAGAAATATTATCCTTGTACACATAAAAATATCGATAAGGAATCTTCCATATATTACAGCTGTTTTCCTACACTCTGTGGAAGAGGTGATACCCTTTCTGTTAGCCTATAGCCTAAAATGGCCTGTGAATGCCATGAGAAGTTATTTTTGATGTTTTTTCCTGTTCAAAGTGTCCAATATATATCCCTGTGTGTATCTGGTGGCTGCACTGACAGCCACCCTAGTGATACTTTACAGATCAAGTGTGTTTTACACTCACTGGGGGCTGGTAAGGAGGGAAGAGGTAAAGCTGAAGCAGCTGCATCTTGCTGTCACTTAGGAGTGATCTGTCCCTCCAACCATCTCCTGTCCTTGTCAAAAGTAAAGCTGTTCAGCATTCCATGCACTACACCAATCTCTCCCTTCGCCTTGCCCTTTCCAGCTTGCACTAAACAGCACCATTTCAGGTAATTGCCAGGTTTTATGCTCCCCTACTGCAGAGGCCACAGCCTGATGCACCTGAAATAAGCAACACGCCCACATCAGCAGCCCCTATTCCAGGATTTATCAACTTTTTCTGAAGCAGAGGCCAATTAAATCAAAAGTTAGGTCAGAGTTCCCTCTGGCCACAAATACAAAGTATTTCCTTCACATATATGGCGTTATTGATGGCATAAGCATCTACAAGGCATCTTTGATCAGACATTTAAGTCAGGCAGATTTCCTGAAATGGTTTTGCATATTCCCACAGTCCCTCCCCAAGATGATTAAGAGCATATTCCATAATGTTCTTAGTAACCTCTAACAATCTTCCTTCCTTCCTATCAGCTATGAAGCCCAGGATGAATCTCCTTGAGGCTATGCCTGTAGTTTCACTGGTCCACGAACTATCAGCTGAAGAGTTTTTGTCTTGGATACTGTCTTGACCCTAGTCTGCCTGTGGCTGTTTATCACTTTCCCTATGGCTTATTATTCCCCTCAAGTTTATAATATCCAGCCTAAATGAAGCAGGTGCACTCACACCTTTCCATATATCCTCCAAAAACTGGAAAAATCATCTCAGATCAGACAGGAGGAAAAGCAGCTCTTCAAAAGACAGAGGGATTTGTAGGACTAGATATGCATCCCCAAAACTCCACTTCTGCTTTCCAGCCTCAGTTTTATCAGCTGCAGGACAATAAGCACTTAAGTCCCCCTGATCCTAGTGGCAAACACCCTTGGGTCTACCAGATTTTGTTTGTTTTTAATCAATTTTAGGTTGCCACTGCACTGACCTCGAGGCTTTAGGCAGAAGTTACCTGAACTTATTTTTCTGGTCCCCACCCCACCCAACCCCCCACGCAGAGAAAATATTTCTTGTTGCTTTCTGTGAAAAAACACTATACCAATATTTAAGCCTTCCCTCTTTTGGCAGCATGTCTGATATCACAAGCATGTCTCTATTGACATCTCTGTTTGGCATCAGAGAACTCTCTTTTTCTTTTGCACTTTGCTGCTTCAGGTGAAATTAAGGTGCAGACTTAAGGAAAATTTTCAAATTTTTCCCTCATTTCTTCTAGACAGTTTCTGTGCAGTTCCCAGGAGTTTTGCCATTCTTTGTTAATTTTTAACAGCCAGAAAGTTCAATAAAGAAGTCAGCCTCTCCTACCTTGAGGAAGACACTGACAAAGAAGATGAGCTGGTCCAGGCCAGCTGGGAACCTTGAAACCATTCCAGGAGGCTGATTTTGTGCCAGAAGAAGAGGGGCCAACAAGGGGTTGAGCTGAGGGAGAGGATGGAATTGGCTCTAAGGGGTCATTGGGAGACCTCTGACCTTAATTCTAGAGGCATGTCTGGGGTGGAGTGATGTGTGGAGCAGGCTTGGAAAGTAGCTGTAAGGATGACCAAATGTGTAGAAACCATAGTATAAAAGTATGTAACCAGTGAATTCTGGAGTGGGCAATTTGGAAAGGATTGCCTGTGTGCCTGGCTCGGTAATAAAGGAATGTTTGCTTTCTAACACTCAAAAAGGAGTGTTAAAGCGTTCTTTTTCAGCAACAAAGGGAAGGATTTTTTTTAAAAAAAAATTTAGAGCTCTTTTCCAACCACTCACAACTTCACAGTCCATGACATGGAGAAAGGCAAACAAAAGCTGCTATCGAGGGTAGATCTGGAGCTTGTCCTTGAGGGCAGACATGAAGCCCTCAGGTAAGATCTTCCACAAAAGCTGTTTCACAGCCTTTCCATGAAGAACATTATTTTGTTTCTTCTTCACCAATTTCTATGACTAACATCACAACCCCTTTCTTTTCTGGGCACAAACCCCAAATCACAACAAATTAAATTGGTTAAAACCAAGTAATAACAGTGCCAGCAATAAAAAGCCTTTAGCCCCATAACTGAGGAATTGCAAGCCAATAAAAACCTTGCTTAATCCTTCCTTTTCCCCGTCAGAGGGGACTTGATGGAATCATTTCTTTTTATAAATCACAAGTTTTCTCCCTTCCTCTTTCAGCTAAAGAAAAGAAGGGCACTGCACCAAACAGGCTAGCTTTGTGTAGTAAAGTTATACCACCATCAGTGGTTTGGTAGACATAAGTGAAATCACCTACATGTATTTTTAGGGGTAAAAGTCAGTGGGTTTGCTTATATATTATATTCTTTCAAGAGAAAAGTCTTTATTACTTGGTCTAAGTTTGACAAAGACATTGCTTGCTCTTGGACTAGTACAGTTCAGATCTCCAGCTCTGCCAGTGAACAAATTTCAGAGGGCTTTCATTTTTCCTCCCATGTCTGTTTGATGAAAAGGCTGAACACACCGCAGTTAGAAAAGCCACTGCCAGCGAAGTCTTATGAAGCAGAAAAGTG
Source organism: Serilophus lunatus (assembly GCA_013399895.1). Classification (NCBI taxonomy): domain Eukaryota; kingdom Metazoa; phylum Chordata; class Aves; order Passeriformes; family Eurylaimidae; genus Serilophus; species Serilophus lunatus. Next base: position 469,243 of record VXBA01001227.1, read on the forward strand.
TTACCATGACTCCAAACTTCATTAACAAGGGCAGTAGGTGTCGGTTTCTCAGAAACTCTATTTATCCACAATATTTTCATGAGTACCTTGACTCATCCCAAGTACATGTTTCTTTAGCAACTGAGCCTTTGTTTCTGTTTCCTGATGATTGGCATCATCTAAAACTGCAGATGGCCACAGCCGCTTTAATTTTTTTCCTTTTTAAATTATTATTTACTTCTAATTTATTTCTTTTATTTAATTTAACTCTATTTACTTAGAAATGTCATTTCATCAAGCGTAGTCCAGGTTAATTAGGTTTGCTGAGAGTTTCTTAGTTTTGCTGTTGGGCCCCTTTATTTCCCCTTAACAAGGACTCCACTGGATTGTTCTGCAGCGATTATTCTCCTCAGCGTTCTCATTCTGAATGTGCATTTCTTGTGTGCTTTTCTAGGCCCATTTAGGACAAAATTCAGAATACTTGTAAGAAGTTACAGGAGCAGACTAAAAAAAGAAGGACAAATAAAGATCCTACATTGAGTTTGCAATAATCATTTACCCAAGTGTGAGATGAGACATAATTAGGTGGCTGACAGTTCTGCAGAAACGGATTGATAGTAATAGGGATGATGATAACAAGGAGTCAGCAGTACCTCTCAGTTTTTCAGAAAGATAAACATCAGATGGGGAAGTGATGCATGAGCATTAGATGTTCAGAGCAGCAGGGGCGAACCAATAACAATTTCTATATGTGAAAAGGGTTTCTGTGTAAAAAAAAAGGAATATGTGTTCTCTGTGCCTTCTTTAGGGAAGATACCCCTAACAGGGGCAGGACATTCAAGCACTCACATGAAATGCAAGCAGCTTATTGCCTGGCCTGACATGCATTTCATGTCATGGGTGTCAAGGCTCTAGAAAGGTTGAGCACCAGAAGTAGGCAGGAGCTATTTAATAGCTAAACTTCCATGAAAAATTAGATAATAGTTTAAATTGCTCAGTACATATAAAAAATAAATTTAAAAAAAATCATCTTCTTCCTGACAATGAATGTACCAGAAAATAATGATGAATTGCTGGAGGAAAGATGTAAAGAATTCCTCCTGGAAATAATTTCATCTTCAAGACACTTTCAAATAGCTGATGACAGAAAAGATAGCAGGAAGGGTACCAAAAGTCATAAATAATTTGACACTAACACATAGTGAAGAAAATATTGACTGGTTCTTAACAGGATGCTCCTACCTAGAACAGACAGGGATCTGATGGTTTCATTTGGTTTGGGGCCTCCACCTCCCTCACCTCCTGCCTTCCCAGCCTTCAGCTTTGTAACTTTTCCCCTTAACCCTCTGAAATAATCCAGAATATACCCCTGCTTGTTTCTTCACCTTTTCTCTGAAGCTTAGTTACATTTCTTCTTTTTGTGTCTAAGTTTGCTTCTTACATCTACGAGATCTATTGATACTGATAATAAAAGTTGTGGTTTCCCAAGAAGCCCAAATAACTGAAATATAATTATCTTGAAATTGCATATGTTCCATAATGCCATTTCAAAATTAATTGCTTTAGTGAAAGCCTTTCACCATCTTTTCACAAAAACAGTGAGATCCTAAAGGGCCTAGGCTAGAACAACACAACTGTGAACTGAATTCCAGTTTTAAGATCCAAAGCACCTGTATCACACTTTAAAACATAACTGCTGTCTTATATCTTAATATAAGTCTCTGAAGGGTTACAAGCAACAAATTTATTTCACTGTTCCAAACTGAGAAAACAATGCCAAGGAGATATTAGGGAATACTTGATATCAGTAAGAATTTAGAAATATATGTTTTGTTTCACATCTTGCCATCAAGGTGCAGAAAACTAAGATTTTTGTTTCAAAATTTTGTGAGTTGACATTAAGAATTCCATCCATCATTGTACATTAGATGAGACACAATCACCAGAGACACCAGAAGAATAACTATTTCCATCTCTGCCTTGCATAACAAATTGCTCTGGGTTGCAGCCGAGTGCTCAACACCTACAATTTGATTAATGGTGTCACAAGCCAGGTACCCAAGAGCCATTCATAATTGCATTACTATTCATTATAGATTTAATCCTATACACAGAGGAAAAGCTAAGTTGGACAGGCACCTTTCAGACTGTCTCAGTAATAAAACATTCTTTTTCATCAATTGATTTTAAGTGGTCAAGGACTCCATGAATTTTCAACTCAGCTATCTCAACACAAGCTGAGGTTTCCCAACTAGAGAGGGTCTGTAAACTTCCAAGGTTTTCCATTTTATATAGTGTTAAATGTATTATATATATAAAGTTTAGTAAAAATATTGGCTTCAAACAACTTAGATTTTTTTTTTTTTGCTCAAATTTTAGAGCTCCACACTGCAAATTTGACCTTGAATTCTAACAATCTTCAAGCAAGCTAGACTGTTATACTGGGAAATACCAACCCTCATAGTATCATGGAATAGACATCCTGAGTTAGAAGGGACCTGCAAGGATCATTGAGTCCAACTTCTGGCCCTGCACAATACAGCCCTAAATTTAACACAGAAATCTTAACATTCAAAATACAGTAAGTATATTCTTATATTCTTAATATATATATATATATTAATAAATTTTCAGGCTCTTTTTTCCTTACAGTACCTTCCCTTTCTCATTTAGATATTCATCATATTTGAGTTTTTTGTCTGGAACACAAAACGACCAATACATGAACAAAAGCTGACAAACCAGTCACTGGCTCCTCTTTCTATTCTGCCATAGGGTTGGTAGGTATCTTTGATACCAGCTTTTCTCCAAAAGGAGTCTCTCTCAAAAAGAATCCCTCCAAAATTAACTACAGCTCATTCTTTCTCCCTTATACTTTCCCTGGACATGTATACTATGGCATCTCTTCATGCCAACAACTCTCCACTGCAGGAGCCAGAGGCAGAGCATTGATGCTGAAAGCTTCTCGTGAGGAGCAGATAACTCCTCTTTAGAGCTCCAGCTCTTTAGAGGAGTAGCTAAAGCCCCTCAGAGCAGCCTTCTTGAACAACACGTGGAAGCCCTCCTACTAAACCCCATTTCTACACAGGTATGCACACAACTCAGCACACCACCCCTACCTCCATCTCTTACAGTGATACTGTGTTTTTGGGACCAGCCCACAAGTTCTGCCAGTCGGGTGGCATTTACTAAACTGCTGCAAACACACAGATTTCTACACACAGTCCTAAAAAAAAAAAAAGTATTTCCAAAGCATTGAACTTGAACACTGAACTCCTAATGATTACCATAGAGGTCAGCTGCAGCTGTCAGGCATCCAACACGGCTGAAAATGTGGGTTGCTAACTACTGAGCCAGGAGCCCAACAGCAGATGCCCATCCACTGCTGAACATCCAAGCTGCTGCTTTACATATTTCCACACAACCACTCTCTGCTCAGATAAAACACCACACCCAGAGCATACAGTTACTAGGCCCCTTCCTGATGCCCAAAGTTATTTATGAATCTCATTCAGAATCCTTTTGAGATTTATGGTTTTCCCCTTTTGTTTCCTCAATTATTCAATGTGGACAAGAATTGTGGGAAGCATTTGCTTTCACTGCTCCCAGTCCTCCTTTGGAAATTACCTGTTTAATTTCTGCTTCATGTTTATTGTTGCAATATTAACAGTCACGAGCCTTAGGATTTGGACCAACAGGGTAGGTTTGCTTGTTTGTATTTAGATGATTCTCAAGGGCAATGGTGGGAAATACAGGTGCTGCTGCAACAGGAGCTACAAACACTAATAGCTTCCAAAGCTCAATATTTTAAATTACCTTATGTACAGTCTGTTTCTTCTGCTGCCAAAAAATCAGTAGGAAGCTTTGCAGTGATTAGCTCCTTAGAGAGAACATAGTGAAGAGTGAATTACTAACCCTCAGAAGTCACCCATTGCATGGACACTCAAATATATAATAAGAAGCAGTATTTGGGCAAATGGGTGGTGACTGATCCCGCACTGAAGAAAAGCTTAAGTGCAGCTGCTCCAAGGCCAGCCTACATAAGTCTCTAGGTCCAACAGGATGGGCTCCTGCTCATCTTGCCTTCCTGAAGGAGACCTGCAGGTCCAAAATGACACATTCCCACTGTTGGATACAAGGCTGCTTTGTGTCTTGTGTCTGCCAGTGACATTCATTAATTTGTGTCACTGCTCTGACTCTTACCTAGCTAACACTGAGCACTGCTCACTGTGCCAACAACGTGTGGCAGATGAAATTTTACATATAGCCTAATGCTCCCCATGCTTCATATTCCTCCCCAAGGCATGCAAAAAAGCTTTACCTCAGATGAGGCATTGAAAAACCAAATTATTCTTCAATGAGGTACCTCTGGATTTGTGCTGGACCAACACAGCCTTACTCATGTTTCATGGTGACTTCACCGGTGCTGTCTGACTGGATTTGTGTTCTTTGGTTTAATGCTTCTGGACACTAGTACAGCAAAGCAGAGATGCTGGCAGAGTGAATTCTGCAGAGGCATGGCTGACTGGCACCAGCAAAGGGTCTGGCTCCTCACTTAGCAGATGCCACTTCATATTAGGCGATTGACAGAGATCACAATTTTTTTCTTTCCCCTGACAGCACTGCTCCTATTACAGTTTGTGTGGCCTCTGCAGAGAAGTCTGTCCTTGTTTGCATTTGTTTCTGCATTTGCAAGCACAGAGTCACATTTAGTTCTGCTTTTAGCTGAACCTAATTTTCATATGATTCATTAGTGTTGCTACAGCACCATCCTGAACCACTCAGACATCTCTCCTATACTGCCCACTGCATACAGAGTGGTTGGAAGGTCATTTGTAAAGATAAGGAAAAACCCCACAACTGATCCCTTTGACTAAGCTTTCCACTAGTGGGTTTTGATTTTTGGAGGGTTTTGGTTTGGTTTTGGTTTGTTTGGGGTTTTTTCTGGGGGGTGGGGTAGGGTTTGTTTCTTTGTTTAGGTTTTTTTGAGGGATAGAGGTTTTTTGAGATTTTTTTTATTTGCTTTAAATTCTGCACCAAAGTTCTTAACTGAGTGCCTCAGAGGAAAGGTCACCCTTCCTTCCCCAGGTGCCACCTTTTTTTGAAGGTTTGGCTGCTGGTCCTCTTGGGAGAGCAGCCACACTCAGCCTGTGCTGCACTGCCACGGGGGAAAAGCACATCTCTGTTGATAAATTTGCAGTTTCTCTACAAATTTTGGGAGTGCTTTTCCCACTAGCCTCCATACATCTTTCTTGTTGACATAAGTGGACTACTTCATTTGAGTCTTCATACTGACATGAAAATGCAGCTCAGGAAACACTGAAGCTGTCTTAAACTACAGCATTAAAAAGTAAACAAAAAAGTCATTGCTGCATCAATATCTTCATCTTTAAATCAGCTCTGAGAGGGGGTGAAAGAATGGAGAGAGGTATGAGTACGTGACAATTAGATTCTCCCCCTCATCAGAATTGCTTTACCAAGAAGCCAGCTAAGACAAATGCCTCTGTTAAGTTTCCTTGAGTTTAGCCACTGCCTGAGAACCTTGTAACACAACAGAGCTGCAGTGTGGTTAAACCACAGCATTTCAACCCCATTCTACATGTGCTCAGGCCAGTATGGGCAACCATTGTCCTCTCACAGTCAGAGATCAGATCCCGCCAGACCGAGAGAAGAAGAATGGAGTTACAGGTCAAAATAAGGCAGGTTACTCCATAATTAAGGACACTGATCAAGAAAAAGCAAAGAAGCTTTGTGTTATGGGATAACTGGAACACAAGAGTCCGATTATCAAGCTTTTGCTTCTTGAAGGACAGAACTTGCTCTTTGTTCTTCATGCCCTGTCTTTTCAGGGTTGTTAAAAAGCCATGAGTATTAATTTGTAATTTCCTCATATGCATTCCTTTCACCAAGCACTGCAGAGCAGCACTCCCAGATCCCCAGATTCTGAATCTTTTAGCTGTGTCAGACCATTTTATTATTCTAGAAGAACAGAGCATGTTTGGTTCAGATACAATTATATGCTACCCATTTACCTATAAAAGGGATTTGCTAATGACTCACTTTAGTGTGAGCTGGGACCAGGATCTGAGTGTAGCAGATGGATACACTTAGACATCCCTGGAAAAAAAATATCTGCTCTGCCACGTCCACTAAAACCAAAACTCATCAACATCCCCCACCACATCCCTCCATACAGAAAAAGAGACCTCTGGAAATTATACAGGCTGTCCAATTTCCCTTAATTAAAGTGAGTGCAGATCCCTTTAATCAAATTAGATTAAAAGGGCTTATCAGTGAACCAGTACCACAATCCTCTAGTGTTGAAGCTGAGATGTTTGTTGCCCAACACGCTGGATCACAAGAGAGTTATCTGGGTAATGACATACCACGAGCATCACCGTGGGATTCCAGATACGTTACCAAAAGATAACTGCTCACAATTCACAAGCCACTAATTTATGCAATTCTCTTTGATGCATCTTATTAAACACAAGGCAGTCAGAAGAGTTCTCAGAAAAAAATACCCCCCCCTCCTTTCCCCCTGCCAAGCTCAAGCCCAATACTTGTGATAGTAGCAAAGCTTAGTAAAGCAAGTTAATACCAGGCAGAAAGGCCACCTTTGTGCTTTGAACAGAAGAAAAAGACGTTCTGCCTCCAGAACAAAATGAAAAATAACTTACACTGTCAGCTGGGCTCTGATCCATCCAGGAGCGAGGATTGGAACAGCTCCTGCACAGCTCAGCTCAGAGAAGATTCTCGATGCCCTGAGCTGAGCTGAGCCCCAGGTGAGGCTGCCCAGAGTCAAGCAGGCACAGTGAGCTTGGGGATCTGCTTGGCTCCTGCAGCTCCTGCTCCAGGAAGCCTTTGGGGCAGCTGTCCCCAGTTCAGGACCGGTGGAGGAGACTCGGTGGTGAAGGGCTGTCAGCTGGCCCTGCTGGTGGGGAGAATAAGGCTATCCTTTGGTGGAGGGAGTTTTTTGGGCTTAGGACTGCGACTTTTTTTTGTTGTATTTGGCTGGGCAAGTTCAGGAAAGTACCTCTCCAGAGCTCCAGGTGGCATCAGTGACTGCGTGGACCCAGGTAGTTTCCAGGCTCGTACAAAGCCTGATAGTTTTGCTTCCCAGTACATAGAGAACTCTGAATTCTTTATATACTGGGAGGAAAAGCTGATTTTTTTTTTTTTTTTGAAAATGGGATTTCTATTTAGCTACAAATTACTGTGACTCTTGTAGGATAGTTTCCACTAAGCTCCTCAACTGTGTAACACCGAGCCTTAGGTGATACCTCAGCCTCACTGATTCACTTATCTGAGTGACTACAGAACCTTGTTACTGAAAGGGTGTTGTATTTAGAGGGAAAAGTGTCCCATGACAGCGCCAGTGCGCTGCTTTTTTGCAGTGGGTGTTTTATATAAACATGTCTTTAAATGTCCCTTGCTGTGAGTGGGGAGAAATAGAGTGAAGAGAAATCTCTGGGCTTAATGCCATGTTTTATATGAATAGGTGAAGCAGAAACAATCGACAAACAGCCGGTGCTCTTGAGCTAAGTAAGGAGAATGGCAGTGGCACAAAAGTAGCATTTCCTTTCTGGCAGATCCCTTGATTAAAGAAGCTTTGGCTTTTATCTCCATGAATCAAACATTTCACTTTGAATGCTACCACATATTCACCCCTGTTCTGCATGCCCCTTTCCTGACACCCCAAATATCACACCTCGTGTTTGTGACTTCTCCCGGAGCGCTGTGTGCTGAAGCACTTGAGAAGTGACACAGACTGTGTGCACCACGACAGACAGTGCACCTTAGAGAGGGACTTATCCTGGCCTGCAGGCAGAATGACTCAAAAATGCCTTTTTTGAGGCAATTTCTTTTAACTGCTTTAAGAGAACAAAGGAACAGAGAGCCATCAGGGCCATCCTCTCCTCCATGCTCAGTTAGCAACTCCTGCTCTACCACTGACTAGGTTGCAGTTGGCAGGGGGAAAGCAGTGTTCAATTCTGACATATATGACATATATGACATCATAGTTGAAAAAAAGAACTTTAATACCATGATGGATTAAAAATTACACATATCTCCTGCCATAAAAAGTTTTCATTAACAAAAATAGTAAATAAGCCATCTTCTGCTGTGTGTTTGCACGATACTTGGCAGGTTCAGGTTGCAAGCTCAGTGAAGGTCCCTGTGCTAAGTGAACAAGGGCTACTGACCTCAGAGAAATCAGTTTCCAGTTAGGACTGAAAAGGAGAAATTACTCGTATTCTCCATGCACTCTCAGATGGGTGGCTTTGAATCATGACCAGTGTTTCTCCCACTAGTGAGTTAAGGGTGAAACTGCAACCAGTAAATGTTTGCAATGGAAGTGCCAAGGGAGATTGCATAAGAAACAGGGTAACTTAAAATGAGACTACATCAGATTTTTCCATCGAGCTGACTATTGTTTTGAGTTCTGTGAGTGCTGGGATAAGGCTGGCAAAGGGGAGATATGAGCCAAAGGGTTTTGAGCCAAGGGGACCTTCACGAATATCCTCTAACTGAGGCTGCTGAAAGAAGATACAGCAGGCACTGATCCTGCAGCCAAAACAAACCACCTTACACAGTCTCTGTTCCTCAAATCCCACATTTTGCCTTCCATCCTCTCCTCTGAGCTTGGTTCCAGTATGATTTTCCTTTGTTTGCCTGGGCAGGAAACCCGGCCCAGGGCCCTCTTTCCTCCCTACCTGCAGTCAGAAGCAGTCAGGCAAGGCTCACCAATGCTGCCCCAGGTATCTCCATAGAGGACCTCAGCTCAGCCTTCAGGCACCCTCAGTATAAGATGTCCCTTTTTACCAAGAAAGGAGGGAGGTACATTTAGGGTAACATCAGTTAAACAGCAGAAGAACCAGTTGCTGTGATGGCCTGATGATACCACGTTTCCAGCACTGAAACTTTCCATGGATGCAGCACAGCACCGTTTTGCCCAGCAGCATTCGTGCTTTACCTGCTCATAAGCAGGAGCCAATGACTGGAATTTTTGCAAAAATATTTCAAGAGGTTAGGAATAAGGCTTCTTTCATTAAGATTAAAGGGAAAACAACTCTGTTATATTAGGTGGGACCAATAAGTTTGATTCTATTGATCAACCAATTCATTGTAATGCCACATGAGGTGGAATTAAACCAAGATACTTCTGGCAACGTTTTAAAAGATCCCAAAGAAAACACCGGTTTACAAAGCAAGGTTCTAGTACTTGTGTTTTATTTGTTTTACCACAGGCTGAACTATCCTCCCATGTATGTTTCATAATGATACTTCCTTTGCTTTCAGCCCAGGACTAAGGATACTGTTTTCCTAATAATCTCAGTATTAGAGCTGCAGGGGTAAATTTCTCAAAACTGCATCCCGAAGGACATATTTTGTGAAAATGAAAAACAAACATACTATTTACCTAGCAATACTGCAGCACGTTCATCAATGCAAAACAGCAGCTTGCTCCCCCGCTTCCAGCATTCTGAGGGGCAGGGTGTCCTGCCTGGGCTCTGCCGGGAGGTTATCTGTAATAAAGAGCTTTCAGCTGTTGGGCAGACAAAATGCCTTGCTGCCAGACAGCTGTTAATTACCCTCTTCTTAGTCTAATTCCCTCTTCCCTTGCCTTCCACGCAGAGTGGCTGTCTGCTATTTTGCTGCTTGCAGCAGCGTTAATTGAACTGCCATCCCTCTAAAGCTGCTGTCATTCAGTGTCACCCCACCGAATGGGTTCATCCAGGTGTTTCCAGAAGATGAGCCACCTTGCGCTACCCTTGAGCATTTTTGCTGATCTATAATGTGCAGAATAACGTGCTTTAGGTTTCTCCTGGGAGAAGTCCAACTTCCTGTCACTGCCAGGCTGGGCTGTGTCACTGGATCTGGGGTGCTGCTGCCTGAGTATCTTTCCCAGAGCTATGTTGAGATCCAGAGGGCTCTCACTGCAGGCTGCATTCTCATGATGCATCAGAGGTGTGAGATCAGCACCTGCATGTGCCTTTTCACTAACAAACACACTCTGACAACTGCTACTCTGCACTGGCCATACTAGAGCATCACCGTTCCTTGCAGTAAAAATAATTTCAGAGTATGACAGGTAAAGTACCTTGTTAGTCAGGAGCTCAGAGGCCCTTTCAGAAGTATAGAAATATTGACAGAATAATGGAGAAGCAGAAGAGTTCCCACTAGGAGCACCTCATCCTTCTCATTCAGAAGCTGATCCACAAACCTCAATTTATATTATCACTACCTTTGTTTTTGGAGGAAGGGTACATTGGGGAGCATTTCAGAGAGGAAACATGTTATGATGAACCTCTGTAAGATCTTGCTAGTGGACTAAAATCCTCCAAATGGATGGGTAAAAAGCCCTTGTCTTGCATGGTAATGTACTCTGAGCATGTCACTTTACCTTCACCACAATTTGCCTTGACTGTTAATTTTTCAGCCTTCAGAATTTCTCTTTCACTTTCAGTGAAAATAAATGTTCAGCATCTCCAATCAACCACGTATCTTTCTGAAAACTAGAATTTTTGAGGATGTGTAGTCAAAGTTCAGATTTTTAAAAGGAATTAGATGAGATAAATGAATGTTATAAGAATAAAACAAGGTTTCAACAGCAACCAACAGACTGGAGTTGAAATTTTCAGTGCAGACGCTGGCTGGAGAAGGGGAAGTCAGAGGAAATTTTGGCAACGGTTTTAAAAGAATTGGGCTGCTGACTTTAGTATTTCATAGAATTACAGAATATGCTGAGTTGGAAGGGACCCACCAGGATCATGGAGTCCAATACCTGGCCCCGTGTGGGAAACCCCAAGAATCCCACCATGTGCTATAAGTGTCGTCCAGACTTGAATAAAGTTTGGCTTGGTGCTGTGGCCACTTCCCTGAGGAACCTGTCCCAGTAACCAACCATCCTCTGGGTGAAAAACCTTTTCCACCTTGAGGCCTGTCGGATGCTTTTTGTAGGCAGGCAAACAACTTTGAAAATTGCAGGAATTTCGCTCAGAAAATTGCTCAGCCATTGGCTTCTGGGTTCCTGTACCTTCCCAGGCAGCAAGACCATCTGTCTAAAAGGTTAAGCTACTGCAGCCCAACTGCTCCCAGCTCTGTCTGACAGGATGAACTATCCAAGTAGACTCTTGTTGGATGAAAACAACTTCAATTTCAGGGCACAAACTCCCTGGTGAGATACAAGGGGCAGCATCCTGCTTTCTGGAGCTTGGGTTTGCCTCCCTGCAGCATTGCAGGCAGGGAGCAGTTACCTATGGCTAAGGCACAAGCTGGAAAAAAGCAGCAAAGCGAGGCCAAAGGCTTCAGTGAAGCTAGTCAGGAGGGAAAATCCACTAACAGATGAGTAACTGGCTTGCTCAACATGAAATTAATTTTTATATTCTTTCTGTTTTACAGCAGGAAATGAACAGCTCACTGCTTGCACACAGGGCAGCTCCTGGTAGAATTGCTATGAAATGGGATAAGAGCTATGAGCAGCATGAACAGTTTATGAGAGCACATCCTCCATCACATGTGGGAGAAAGGTATTCCCACAACAGTAGAAATAGGAGAGAGGGAGAGAGATAGGGCTTACAATTAATTTTGTCCATTGCCTTTCCCATATCCCCATTGTGTTTGTTTCCTTTCCCAATCCTCATCCTGGCATCAGAAAGTCAGCAGATGCTGCCCAAGCTCCAAGATCCCTGGATCCCTTCTGTACATCACATACATAAAACATCTCACACACTTCAATCATCTCACCTTCTGCACTGTGGACAACTGCCCTAAGCTAAACCTGTTGCACAGAAGCTGTGAAACTAATCATTTTTAAGAGTGGCAAAGAGAGGTCAGGATACATTTGCAGAGAACTAAAAGCCCATTATTATGAAATATGCTCTTATTACTCTTACCTACAAAAAAATTCTGTGATGTAAATCTACCAAAATAGCCATGAGACCTGAAGATCTCTCCATCCTGCCATGACAGATGTGAAAAGTATGTACAGCCACTTCCTAGCAGGCTCCAACAAAATGCAGAACCCAATATCCACGGATCAATTATACAAAAAAAAAATTTTAAAAAGCAAAAAAAGCACAAATTTAACCATCTCAATAAACTAGTGAAAGACTCCAGCAAGACAGAAGGAAATGTGCAATTGGCAACAAGTAGAAGTATTTAAAAGAACTGCAGAAATAATATTTTTCAAGACTTCCATCAAAAATCATTTTATAGGAATCACAATGGCTTTTAATGAGATTTGAGGGTAGAGGTTCAAAAGTGCATTTGTGTTAGATTCTAAAATGATTTAAGCATCTGAGAATATACAAGGATTATGTGTGAGAGTTTATGGTGCCAAGAGTATAAACAGGCATCACTGTTTTTAAAAAAACTTTCTTAATCATTCTTATTATGCAAGTAATCCTGCTAATTCTACTTGCTTCAAAAAGCAAAACTGAAATCATATCATATTTCAGACCATCTTTTCTGGGGGATTATCATCCAGCTTCACCAACTGAGGGGTTTTATATAGGATCCAGATTGTCAAGCATCAGAGTAGCATGATTGATCCTATGAAAAAAAGTACATTTGCAAATGCTCAAAAATGAGCACTATTGTAAATTCTGCTAAATTACCAGAAAGCTTTAACACCAGCTGAGCAGTCCTCAATGTCAAATCCCAACTGCCAGCACCAAACCTGTTCCAAAATCAAATCCAATATAAGATAACAAATGAAATGGAAATCCTTGAGTACACTACCCAGAGCTTCTACTGAGAGAATTTGAGGCCTGAATAAAATATATATTGAATATGAAAACCAGAGATCTGCTGATTACAAAAGGCTCAAAAATAATCTTAGTATCACAGTATCACACTATCAGCAAGGTTAGAAGAGACCTTAGAGATCATCAAGTCCAACCCATAATGTAACAGCCCATCATCTAAATTATGGCACCAAGCACCTCATCCAGCTACTCCTGAACACCTCCAGGGTCGGTGACTCCACCACCTCCATGGGCAGCCCATGGCGTAAAATGTCTTTGTGACAAAACTTGTGAGCTTATGGCCTCAGTTACTGACACTATTCACCACCAAATTATACTTATCCTCTGAGAATAGTAGCACAGAACTTTTAACTTTTTGTGCTCAGCACCTAAACCCCTGACAATTAGCCTTTTTGATGTCAAACATAGCCTTTTGTGAGTTTTATGTTTTTTTGTGGTTAGGAGCAACTTAATCCCCTTTCTTGCCTGATCGGACACATAATCCTTGAGAACTAGAGAGAAACTGGCACAAGCAAGACCCTGGCATGTGACAAGCACTCTGGCAAAGATGCTGGGTGTCCCAGGGCTGTGCCTGCAATCGTTCTGCTCCCTTCCAGTGAGTTTAACGCGGAAAGGCAGAAAGATGAACGCCAGGGTTGGCATCAGGGGTGCCCAGTGCTCTCTGAGACCTCTGTGGCAGACCCTGTGACTCTCATTACACAGACATCAAAGCAAGATGATTTCTTTTTTACCTGGTGTGTGAAGTGCGCTGGGAAGAGTTCCCTCCTGCCAGAAGGAGAGTTTCCAACATGTTTTGCAAGGCTTGTTGCCTGTCTGATACATCTATTCCTTCCTGTGCTTACCTCCCCATGCAAGCACACATTTTCTGTAGGTGACAGCCACTAAGTGACTGTCTGTGTGAGGGAAAATATCACTTCGTCTAGGAGATGTAGAATCTGCCTGAGAACAGAAGAGCAGCAAAGTTCTGGAAAGATTTAGAAGCTGACACAGAGAATAAATGCCAGGGCAATTATCCTCTGAGAAATAAATTTAGGTATCACTTTCATACGCTGTCAAATTACGACAGATAAACAGGCCATCTAAAGAGAAAGACCTTTTAATTTAAAAAAAAATAAATAAATTTAAAAGTTTGCCTGCAGGAAAGACCAGCCAGCTGGTATTTTGTGTTTCTAGAGCATTTGTCACTAATGTTTTCTTTTGAAGCTTCCACTTCACTGTTGTCAACAAAATTACTGTCACCATTCTGTACACGTAACACACCTCTCACAGATCCATCCTGCACAGACAAAAGTGGCTGTCACACTTCAAATGTTTACCCCTTGCAAAAGGAGTCCCTCTGGAAATTTTTGTGTGACTGGAAGGTAGCACTTCAAACAGTGTTTATACAGCCTGGTCACCCATCGTGAAGGACACCGGTAGATTTTGAAAGCACTTACATGAGCAAGCCTTTCATATTCTAATAAGCAGGTGCAAAAAAAGTAGAAAAAATCAAAACTTCCCGTTTTTTGGGACATGTTAGATTGACTGTTTGCAGAGGATGCATGAAGCAGCCATAAGGCTTGAAATTACAGCTTTGGGAAATTAATTTCCAAGGCAGTTGAAAAGGAGCTCCATATGTCTGGCTTTGTTTGTCTGAAATCTGTTACATGCTTTTTTTCCCCCTTTATTATTCCACTCCTTAGAGATCCATATCCACTGGCCTTTTCTGTATTCTGTAAGAGTCTTGTGGGGAGGACTGTCATCTTATTCAGTGCAACAGGTCCTGTTCCATGGACATAGATATTAAGCATTTTGATAATGTACATGCTAAATAACAATAAAGACTGATGTTCCTTTGATACAAAGCATATCTGAGGATCTGAAAGACAGAGGATGATGCAGTACGCTTGCTTTCTCTTTTCTTTTCCCTGTGAATTGGCTTAATTTTATTGAACACAGGGCCAATTTTCTGCCACTTCAAAGGAACATAATCAGAATCTGTGGTCTGTTGTTTGTAGAAGGTAGGAGCAGTCAGCAGGAGTATTTTCACATCTGCTCTTGGCTAAATATCATAACTTATGCTAGAATGACTTCTGCAAAGATGCACAGCATGGGCAGTTTGCATTTGTTTTAAAATGACAGTGGAAAGTCAGATGTTAGCTGAAACACCAGCTAATGAGAAATACATAGGAGTCATTCTCTGTTCTGTTTTGCTTTTGTAGGGGACACAGAGGTACAGAGAAATACAGAGAGGAGTCAGGACAGGCTCTGTTAGTGCCTTTTAAGTCAAAATGCCTATTGATTTGAACAAGGAATTCATCATGTTTAGAAGAATTTCTGTGCTAAATGAACAGGTTTAATGTCATAGGATCATGTAGTGTTGTTTCAGCTATAAATCCACAGCTGCAGTGGCTGAGCCAATATGTGGCAAATGGTATCAAAGGCAGACCTGAAGGCATGGGATCTTACCTTTCTAGTTAGGAAGTTAAGCCCTCTTATCTACGCCCAGGGCTCCTTTTTGATAATTGCCTGGCAATGTGGTCTGATCTGCTGGAAGATGTTATTTTTAAGGCAGAACATTTTCAGTTGCTGCAACCATCCAAGGAGAGAGGGGGAGGAAAGCCAAGAGAAATTCAATTTTTTTCACAATGAGGAAGGAAATGAAGTTGCAATTTCTCGTTTCCAAGTGAGTTCCTTACCATGAACTGTGAAGCTGCAGGCTCAGAGCCCTTAGGACCAGTCAGACAAACTGGAGCTCTTCCCACAAACCCTGAGGTGAGGGCAGCTGGGTCTTCCAGTGGCACAGAGCAGACTTATAAAGCCATGCAGTGTAAAACAAATAGACTCATCCCAAAGCTGAAGCTTCAATTTGGGCACTAGCTTCCTCTGGGAGTCATTTTCTAAATTGCACAGACCTAATTGTCAATCTGTGTCCTGTGCTGTAATGAACATGCTTCATATATTGTTCTGCTCCTGTCCTCAGCTGCTGCCAACAGAAAAAGCATTATGGATGTCCTCAAGAGAAAGATGGGATGTGAGTGCTTTGACCATAAAAGCAAATTAGGTTAAAAAAGGGCTCACTGGGCCATGGTCTGTTACTCTGTCTACCATAAAAGACCAAGACCTGGCAGAACACAGTGAGAGCAGGTATCCTGGGAGACCTCCCCAATCCTCCAGTAAATTCTTGGCTGAGTCACACCTTGGTTGTATCATGCTACCAATTAAAAGTGCTGAAAGTGTTAAAAGGAATATTGGTAATTCTTGACATGGAGGTTTTTCCAGGCAATTTGAATCAATATATCCAGACTTTCCTGGAAAGGGAAATGTAGCCTCTCTACTACTTTGGAGGGTAGCATTAACCATTCATTTAATTTTTGGAGCAATGGATCTTCTGTGTTTTGTGGCTGAGTTTTTGGTCCTGGTTTATTTGTTTTAAGATGGAACCTGGGATGATGTACGTGGAGGAGACATGGGGACTGCATGGCTCAGTGAAAGGTGTTGCCAGTGAGGCAGGGAGACCACAACCTCCCTATGGGAAACTTCCTTTTATCACTATACCCTGACTCCATATTCTCACCCTCACTATATTCTGACTCTGAACTCACTGTTTCAAGAAGAGACAAACATTTCTACAGCATAAATTCTTCTGCAAGGACAACAACCCTCAGACTTAGCCTTGCCCCTTGTGTTGAGATTGCAAATGAAATGGTAGTTTCCTCTTGCTTGGGATACCCATTCAGCGAGAGAAGGTGAGATCACCTCAAGTCCTACACTCTGTATGAAAACAATCAAGGATTTCTTGGTTCAAAAAGCTCTCCCATCAGTGTCAAGCACTTCTCTGTAAAATACCCAAATTTCCACTGCTCCTGTGAGAAATGAGGTTTTTATCACATTGCTGAAAAGCAATGCTATCACTTGGCAAGTACATCGCTCCACTCAAAGCTGAGGGCAAAGGTTAGAGCTGACTCTCTTGCCTTTGGTTTCACAGCAGCCAGGGATCATGTACAGGTCCTGCCTCTTGGCTGAGGAACTGGAACTTCCCAAACTTTAAGAACAGAGCATACCCTAAGGCTGTCATTTGCCCTTTGCATGAGAAGTCCTTAAATTCATAACAATTCATAAAATCTGTTTGGATGGTAAACTGAGGCACGTTTTTAAGGCACGGGAGTTAGTTTCTGTCTCTGCTGTTACTGTGTAGACATAGGTACATGCTCGCACTTGTTCAGGAAGAAAGGCTTTGGTATATTGAGCTCCCACAGCACTCACCAAAGTGGAAAAGAAACTATTTTCTACTAGGCCAGAATTTGAACAAATATCAGCTCCATCCACTCCTCTCTTGTAAAGTTTGTGATCATTCTGAATACCAAAGTATCTTTTGTGTTATGTGCTGGCATCTTCAAACAGATAATGAGACATAGCTGTTGACACTTGGAAAAGAGCAAGGTAGGTAAATTTGCACTGATTTTTCCAAAGCTGCACCTTAGCCAGACCCCAAGAGATGCTGAACACTTGCAGCTCTCACTGACCTTCTCTTTGCTAATGTGACCTGCTGCTGATGGTGCTGTGCTTCTGTGTTACTCACAGCTTCACAAAATCCTTTCTGATGTCTGCTTAGTTGCAGCCTACCTGAAATCTAAGCACAGTACACATCAGAGCAAGAGTGTTCTCTGTGTACTTCTGTGTCTGTCTCCTTAGATTGTTTGTCATCCAGGGATCATTTTTTCAAAAAGAAGCAGAAATACCTTTCAATAACATGTATGAGCCACTTCAGTGCACTCAGAAGCTCAGTAATGTTCTGCTGAACACATCTACTGAATGCACCCCATTTCTTTCAGCTAATTCATACCCTCTCTAAATTTAAAGAGTAGAGACAATTATACAGACCAAGAACATGAAGAGCCCTCAGGAGGTGTAAAGCAGCTGCAAAAGACTGAAGGGATTTTCAAATGCACCTACCCCCAAACTGCTGCTGTCTGGAATAGATATCCTGTCTCTCCAACAGGACTACTTTGATGAGACTCCCTTAGTAAAGTGCAACCTACACCAGCATCTGCCACCACGATTTTAACACTCTGAAGACCTGGTAAGATGTCCTGTCTGGACTCCTCAGGCAGCCTGCAAATGAGCATATGAACCACGACAATTAGGCTCTAGCATGACTCTGTTAACTGGCAGCAATGAGACTCATCTGTCCTGCTGTTTCACTGCCATTGGCTTCAGGGCAGGGGAAGAAGGGCTTTATGTGTGCTGATGGAAGCCAATTCATTACAGGACACAGCAAAACGAAAAAAATATTATCTTGCCCTGCCTTGCAAGTATTTAATTCCATTCTGAAAAATGGATGAGCTTCAACATGAGAGTATGTGATGGCCAACCCTGCAGAGCTACCTGTGTGCTGTGGCAGCTTTCTGAATTTGCCTGCCCTCTCCTATCAGGGCAGCTGGCACTCAGGGGCAGGCGAATTTGCCTTATGTTTCCCCCATAAGAAAGAGACTACAGTACTTTCTCCATGCTTCCCTCCTTATTTACTTACTTTGTAGAGCTGTTCCCTGCCAGTCAAAGGGACCAAAATCCTTGCCTAAAAGGTACCTGCTGGCTATAGAAGAGTTGTGTGCTACTCCAGCACTCACTTCTCATTTTTCTCTCGGAAGCTTAAACTTTTCACCCTTCATTCTCTCTGTTTCACTGCTCCCACTTCCTTTTTCAAATGCCATACAACCTTTTTCCTTACCTACCTGTCCTCCCAAAGAACTGACCTTTTTTTGTAGAGAAGAACCGTAAGTTTTATCTGGCAGTTTCATGGGGAGAGCTGCTTTCGTAAACCTCTGAGATCCTCTCATTCTTCAAGTGAAAAATTAAAACATAAGAAAGTGCAGTAATATCTCTAGGAATGTGAATCCTGATCCTGTGATTTAATTGTCAAATCACACTTTTCTTTTCCTCAACTGCTTGTGCTTAGTCTGTGTGCATGAGTAACACTCATGGATGCGTTTGGAGCCAATACACAATGAATGAAAGAATCAATCAATCAATCAATCACTTAACCACCAAGAAGAGAAAGATTGTTTAAAACCTGAAAGTTATTGTTAATCTCAGGAGGTCAATGAACCTTATGGAACCCTCAAGTATGGTACAGAGACAGGAAGAAGAACAAGAACATCACACCCAGCATAGTCCCTGGGCAGTATAAAACCAGCCATGAATGAAAGTAAGCAGCACTATCCTATTTAAGCTTCCTACAGGATGAAGTTTTGAGGGGTGTATTTTAATTGTTGCTTTGCTTCATATCATAAACTTTTACTAGATACTCCATGCATTTTTTAAAAGGGCAGCTGGGTAATCTGAGCAGTGTCAGTACACAATTACTGTTAGTTTTTAAAACATTTTTGGCCCTGCTACCTGTACAAATCCTGGTGATGCAAACAGCTCACATAAATCTGCCAGGGACCTCTGCCACTGAGCTGCAAGAGTTTGAATATAGGAACAAAACCACTCTCCTAAGTAAGCACTGAGGTTTGAGCCATTACAAATAGTTGGGCTCAGGGATCTTGCATTTCTCTTCTCAGCACATGCTGCCAATTGGTTGTCCTGTGGGAAGGATTTAGGGTGGGTTCTGTAATGACACTAAAAGTGAACATTAACAATTAATGCAATTCATTATCACACTGTTTTAAAATGAGTGCAAATTGGTTTTTGAAGGGTGTCCAAGCCAATCTGAGTTGGAGTAACTGCTAACAGCAATTTACCTCTTTGTGGTGCTTAGGATTTACTGAAATAAAAATGCACCATTCTAAAATTTATGAGAATTGATTTCAACGTTTTAATGAACTTTTCAGAAAGAGCAAATGTCTTGAGTAAGCTGCTTAGGCTGGGATTCTGATACCATACCTAGCATTCAGGAGATATATTTTATTCCAAGATAGTTTCTAAAGTCCATCAAGGCCATTTGAAGGATCTAAACAAAAGTGTGTAACTCAGTATGTGTAAACAAAAAAATCTGGTATTATGAAGTGTTTCTCAGCTATCAGGAGCCTTACTGTTACTGTATTGAATCAAAAACACAAGTTCTGACAACCTATTTACAACTTTGCAATCAATTAGTGCATCATTACTGGTTAATGTAAGAGTTACAGGAAAACAGTGGTAAGGAAAAATAAATGCAAGCAGGAAATACACAATTATTGAAAGTCTCAAACCTGCTAATGGCTATTTCTAATTAAATATAAATGGATGAGAAATGTCTGGCTCTAATCCTCTTGTCAGATCGCCACAGGGTAACAAAATGATAGATCACTTCACACAGGCAAACAGTTTTTCATGTAATAGAGAAACTTATCTGGATTGTGCTGAAGGAAAGAGGCTACAGGGAGTTTAAGAGACAAAGTCAAGAGATGTGAACCTAGACCCTGGTGACAGCTTATACCCTTGCAGATAAAGCAGGGCTTCAGGGAAAGAGCCACATGAGAAAATCATCATGTTGTCATTGTGCTGAGAAGGTAAAGGCTTTCTCTCCAACAAGTAGAGTCATTAATATACTGGATTATACTGTGGATTAATATAATGGATTATACTCTTTTCATCTGGACATTTGGGACTTGAAAACACACAAATTAATTGCTTGTTCTGGCTAGTCATCCACATGGCGCAGAAGTTTGCCATGTGTAGTCAGAACTTACTTAAAACAGGATGTTTTTAAATACTTTGGTCAACGCGGACCGAGCTCTATCCAGAACAGAACAGTATGCAGCAAAAGAGAGTTTAGCAATACCCATAAACTAAAGATGACAAGGTGAGCACAAATATATTTCCACGCCACATCAAATTTGAAAATGAGTAAGACAACTTGATATCTCATGGAAACAGGCTTTAGATAAATGTCTTATAGTTTGCTGGTCTTGTTAATGAAAGCAATAATACAACAACACCAATTTTAAAGCATTTATAAAATCTAGTAAAAGACAGTCATTTCAATTCTGGCCAGCATTAGTCTGGTCACATTAATTCTTACTCAATATGAAAGCTTTAGCCTTTTCTGTGGCTTCTCCCATTTCTACGTATTTCTCTGTTGAGAAAAAAAATTATCCTCATACACATTTTAGATTTATGCCTTTCATTCTAACTTTGCCATTTTCTCATCTGGTCCCAGCTGCCCTATTACATTTTCACATTGCTTTTGCCATCCAGCAGTCAGTGGTGATTGCCACTTGAACAGTTAACATTCATGTTAGAAGGGAAAAAGTTCTTCCTCTTTAGCTTTTGCTAAAGTCCACAACACTGACTTTCCAAGGAACTGCTTTCACCAAGACCAGTACAAACAGGAATTTCACAGTGAAGGCACAAAATGCAAACACCCTCATGAGATCCCCAGCTTCCTTTAGGAGACCACTGACATTGGAGCTGTAACAGTATGAAACCACCAGCTCGTGTAACACCTCCCCTACCTGGCAACACAACACATCGACACAGGACTACAAGTCATGCTTGGAGGCCAGGACCAGAAAAAAAAGTCTCTAACTGGCTACACCTGTCTTCAGCACTTGCTCCAGTGTGGGTACTTCATGCCCTGACTCCTGCTTTTCCCTAATATATTGTTTTTAGATCATCTGAAAAAATCACATCTGTGATGCTACAGGCACATCTAAACAGGTTAGAGTTGGAGTTAGAGGCAGGATAAGCCTTTCTATACAATTAGATCTTTGTGTAGCTAAGAAGCTACTGAGCTGCAGTAAGGGACAGCACAAGGATTTATAATCCACTTTGGGGCTTAGAAGTGAGAAATGATGCTATTCTGTTCTGGACTGTATTGAAACAGGATATGAATTCCTATTTACATCATGCAAGCTGCAGGATGGTGATGGATGAGGCAGGTGTGGTAACTGTGCACTTTGTACACCTGTCCCTCCAGCTGTAAGAAACCACTCTCACCTCCAAACTTATCACAGCACAGGTATTTCCAAGACCCTTCTACAACTCAGAAGATGACACACAATATTAGAACTTCTGTTGAAAACACTCTTATACCCTTTGAGTCACACCCTTTGTGAAATGTCATCTTTTACTCAAAGATGGTTTTCCACATCCACTGAAAGTCGGTACCCTTGCTCACAGCTTTCTTTAGTGCATTTTCAGCACAAGAAGAATCTGTTTTCTCTTGCTTGAGCTATAACCTTTTGAAGTCATTAAAGTGTCCACAAGCACAGGGTAAAAGAAATAGAGCATTTATAGCCTGTAAATGAGATTCAAATGCTGGACCTTTCTCACTCACTATTAATCACTGATGCTTCTTTTACTCTCAAATTAGATAAACCTTTGATTTTTCTGATAAAAATCAAAATCCTGCACCTAGATCGTAGCATGTTCCCAGCAGCTATGTGACAGAAAACCCAGCTGATGTCCCATGTGAATCTGAAACAGATTACAATCATCTCTTAGGAGTTAGTACATACTAGCTAATTACAATCTCTGAACAGAAAACAATGTTATATAGATTTTAGAGGAGTATGACTACCAGCAAAAAATTGAAATGGTAGCAGCAGACTGCATTTTTCACAGCACATCTACGGAGTTAACACCTAAACTCCTGTTTTCTGCAGAAAAATATCAGGGTCATGTTTCTCCTTAGCAGCCCGTGACAGATGATTGTTGCTCTTGACTCTTTCTGGAAACCAAAGGGCACAAAGCTCTTCCCACAGAGCACTCAGCTCTGCACAGGGTAACATTTCTACACATGAGATATTTCCATCTTCCCCACATATGCTGTGTTATTTACCTGTCTCTGCTGAAGTAATAAATATTTTGGGGCAGGAGCTGCCTCTTATTGAGGTATAGCACAGAATTTTGCTTCCAGTCTCAGGGGAGGCTTTTAGCTGCCTCCCCTGCAAGAGGAATAACAGATAAAGACAAATGTAAGCTAAATGATAACAGATAATTACAATACAGATGCTCTCTGGCCTCAGGAACGGCCACCTGTCTACGAGATTAGTGTTTTAGGTGTCTTAGCTCAAGTTTATTTATTTCTTGTTTATTTATGAATTGAAAATACCTGTGGCCAAAGGTAAGCAGTCAAAAATGATTAGTTTTCATTTAGAGGAACACAGACCTAAACCCCATTTAAACTTAAGCTTTTGTTGTTGGCTACAGTTCACAGACTCTCAAAGGGAAAAAGCTTTTTGGTTTGTTCAAGTCACAGATAATTTAACATAGTACCAGGCAAAGCCAGGGAATTGGGAAAATTTATAGAGAACTTCTCCAAAAAAGTTCTGCTGCAAGTCAGGCAGAAAACACCTTTCACTCGTTCTCTGACTATATCAATACACTGAACAATTCAAAAGGCAGCTGATGGAAGCCTGTGTGGGTACAGATAAGCAGTATACTTAGGCTACAAAGAACAAATGTGGAAAATTTGGTATAGGATCACTAAAAACATTCTTCATTTTGCTTTAATTATTTCTGACTGATAAGCCTCTTGCAAAATACACTTTTTTTCCAGTGTTCCTGTGAATTCAGGGCACACAAACGTTACAGGATTATCAGCTCTGAGGCATGAGATGCAAAAAACACATACTGGAAAAACGAGAAAAACTCCTGGTAGCTATTTCCCAGCAGCTCCTCCTCTCTCAACACCTTCACAAAGCATTAACCTCAAGAGTCACCCAGTCTTTCATTTCTCAGTCTGTGAGCAAAGGAGAAGCCTCAGAGTCTGAGCAACCAACAAGTAGAATGTGAAGGGGCAGTGGTAGGACCAGGTGGGAGGTCCTGTCCCCTCACCAGCATCCCTCCAAAACAGGGATACCCTTAGGGATAGCCCTTGGTCCATGAAGTGCTCCCTAGGGAGGCAGTTCTGAGTCCTACTCAGACCTACTTCCCCAAAAATTCACATCTTAATATCACCAAAATTTGGGTAGAGGTTTTGCACACCTGTTAAGCTTGCAAATGGGCATCTGGGAAGAAAAAAATTTTGTGGATTGTATTAAGTTTTCATGTTTTGTTTATTTAGGCATTACTTTAGAGTGAGAACATGCTGCTAAGAGCTACTTTAGTACGAAAAAAATAACCTTGCCACTGGACAATGGATAAAAACAATGTAGGTTGGTTTTTCTTTTTCCACAGACTGTTTTCCATAAACTTGGGGTTTTTTCTGTCCGAGGGATACAGCACACACAAAGCTCATGACAATAATGCAGAGAGCAGAAGCATCCTGGCTTTGGAGGAGTAGAGGAGGACAATATCAGTATTGTCAAAAAAGTTATGCATGAAAAGGGTTGTGTTTGGGTGCTTCATCTTGATTTCAGGAAGGTGAGCTGATGAGAACACTGTGAATACCCATAGGGTTACCTACGTATGTAGAAATCTGGTGTTACTGCCCTGTTGCATCACTTACTGCTCTCAGAATCAGGAATCTCAGCAGATTTAGTATGATTTTGCACTACATCCCTCTGCAGGTTGGCAGTCAGGAGTGTATTTTGGTAACAACAATCTTTCACAAAACCAGCTCCCATCCCTCCAAATGATAAACGCACTTGAAAGTGCGATTGAAACCGATTGATGTCAAATTTTATGAGAGGTGGCCTAAGGCAGAGAGCTGCACACGAATAATAGTTGCTCCACAGCACACAGCAGTTGGCTTTTGATGTTTTTTTCACTAAAGAAGAAGTTCTGGGATGGCTTAAGCAAATAACACTGCAGGAAGGAGAAGCAGCAATGGCTACCTGCAGTAAAGGATGGCTGTACTCCCTCTCCCTGCCCAGTCCTTCCATGCTGGAAAACCTGAGCATAGACTTCATTTACTTCCTCTACTCTTTATTTCATACACTCTTAAAATACACATTCTTTTTTTTTGTCAGTAATCACAAAAGAGGAAATGATGAGTGAAGCCATGCATTTTGTTTGGAAAGAAAAGTAAACTCTCCCACTTTGAGAGCGAACTTTCACCACCAGAAGTTAGTAGGAGACTTCCCTTAGAGGGCAAATTTTTGCATAAATGTACATTTTCATTCTGCCCACCTCCAGACCTAGGGATAATAACTGGAAATTATGTAAAACGTGTCAAACCAACAGTCTTCAGAGGTCAGTATTCTCACTCTAGTTGCGCATATGGATGTAGGCTGTTTTGTATCCTCTTAATTATTGTTTGTTTTTGTCCCAATATAATTTGTTTTTCTTCCTGTTTGGTTTTGTTTGTTTGTTTCTCTTTCCTCTTTTATGTTTTCCTGCTCCAGAAGACTTCATTGTTTCCCTAAATTCATACCTGGCCATATGAGGAGGATCAAGCAGGGAAGAGAGGGAAGAGCAAGGACCTGAGAGAGAGTCAGACTTTTCAACAGAGAATAGTCTCAGCCTCCCCCTGTGTTTGCAGCATCTGGGTTTGCTCTCTCTCTTGAGCTGCAAAGCAGAGATTTTGCTGCTCTGCATCAAACCAAGTGTGAATACAAACTGCAAACCATGACCCGAATCTATAATGAATGACATCCAAAACTGTGCAGAGATGGTCCCTGAATATTTTAGTTAGAAATAGGTAATAACTCAGCCTACAAATGCAATATACATAAAGTTGCCTGTTACATGGCCATCAAACAGATGTAGAATGGTAAATCAACACAGCATTTTTCTCTGTTTTCCCAAAGAATGACTAAACCTTCTTTGTAACTTTTGAATACAGAGTTTGAAAATAGTGTGTCTTTACTTCAGAAAAACAGTTTTGACTCTACTCCCATTCATTTCAATGGGGCTGAGGGAAGTTTGGGAAATCAGGTCTTGCGTGGGCTCTTACAACAGAAATATTTTCTGAGTGAGCATAAACAGAAAAGCTTCATCTTAACCTACACAAAACGTACTTTCTCTTCTTTTGTCTGGATATCATCAAAGGAAAGGTTTGATTTATCAGTATAAAACAAAACGAGGTAAGAAATTACAAAGTATATAAATTGCTTCTTGAACTTAGAACAGGTGCAATATTTATTTCCTTTATACTATCACTGGTAGAGGTATCATATAGTCTTTTGTGTCTTCATGTATTGAAAAATACCGGAAATAAAATGGATGTGCAAAGAGACACGAGTGTGCCAAGAGAGTGTCCTTCACTGAAAATGTAGAGAAGGTCCAAGCACCAGCTCTGACTCTGAATCTCTGATTTGCTCAGGAGTTCATGAAAGACCACGTGGCAGTGGTGGTCCTTGGCAAAAAGCAGCAGTCCAGAAGAACCCAGGGATCAGGTATTCTTGAATGAAGTCATCTGACTTCCAGGAGCCAGACTCCTGCCTCCATGATGGCATCTATGAAAATCTCCCCAAAGCAATTTCTCAGAAGTCTGCAATTTCCCAGCGCCAGTGCCCCCCTTCACAATGTTAAGATGTTGAAGTGCATTATTTATGGATTCAAATGGCACATTCTTCGTCCAAAATAATCATTGTATAATTGGGATAATGCCCTTGATTGTGTGCTATGGCTTAAGTAACACTTGGGTAGTAAATAACTCTTGGCTTTCAGCCATTTGATCAATAGTCAGAGCTGACTGAAGTCTTACCATCAAGGCATTCAAGAACAATTACACTTTTCAAATAAACAAAAATTTCATCGTAAAACTCATCTTGTTAAAATACAGCATTTTTAAAATCAAAATAATATAAAACTGTGTTTCCCCCCCTTCTTAAGCTCTGGTAATAATGTACAAAGCAATTATCACAATATTTCCCACCTCTTCTCCTAATTAACCTCTTCCCATCATCAGTCTCCTTGTGTAAGTAGATGCACTAGGGAGTAGTATGTGGGCAATAGCTCTAGTGTTCATCCACTGCAGCCTTGGAAAGGCTTCAGAAGGAAGATAAGAAAAGATCTCCAACTCCAGAGAAAATGTTTTAGAATGTGAAACAGGGGAAACTGAATTTAGCATCTAAAAGAGAGAGTTAAGACTATGGTAAGCTTACTGGATGTGTCCACAGTGCCATGGTGGAAGTAAATATTCCCAAATTATTGTAACACCACAGTAGCTGGGCCAGCCACAGTAATGTGTCACTTGCCATGTTAATTAACTCTGAGTTAACACAGGAATTAACACAGCTTTCAGAGGAGATTTTGCAGGAAGCACTGAGCCCTGGTTTTGCTAAACTGAAGGAACTGCATCTTGAGAAGTTTGAAGTCATTTGCTGTACTGGAAAGGAAATTTTTCCTCGACTTTCATTGCCCCTCAGTATAAGGTTTGTTGCTGCTTAACAGCAAACTCTGCACAGTTTCACAATACTGGAATTACAATGATTTCTTTTTTTCCCCCTGAAGCATCCAGCACTTGAATTGGCAGGGCTGAGACTTCAAACAAAAGAATCTTCTGCAAAGTTTTCAAAACCTCAAGGCATTTAACAGCATCTGTTTTATTACTGCTGAGCAGACTTTGCATCTGTTGCTGTTTTTCTATGTGGGCTTTATTTCCCCATTTGTAAAATATGATTACAGCACTTCTTTACATCTCAACGGTGTTACTTGATTAGATTTCAACAGAATGAGCATCCGACAATTCAACATTGTAGGAAAGATCCCCTAGACAAAACAAAGATTTAAGTATGGAAAGATTTGATTACCAAAAGAACCCCCAAAACATTGTTCCATGTGTGACACTCCAGTGGGGCCAGAAGCTCCTTTTCTCATCTCTTAATATCTGAAGATGTTAAATAAGGAAGACTCAAAAGGGAGCAGTTAGCAGAAGGGAAACAGAGAACTATGCAAGGGTCAAAATATGTGAATGAACAGTAATTTCCTAATTTAGCAATCTACACATACAAAAGGAAAGAATCCCTTGGGAATTAAAGCACGGTTGTAGCTTGCAGTAATTCAGTGAGGTAGCAGTAATAGCAGATAGGTTAGGACCCTGGTTGTAGCAAGGGACTGATGAATCAACCCTGGTTGATTCAAGGGACTGATATTTAGCACAGTTTTCTGATCAAACCAGGAAGAGAAAGAAAAGAAATCATGATAAATACAACAGTCTGTAACAAAGTGCTTCTGCGGGTTCCTAAACTAGTAAAGAAGAAGAGAGAGGAAAAAGGACTCTTAATCAATGAAGCGTTGGTTGGGTGATTTTTTAAATGAGGTCTTCCCTCTGGTTAATCTATCCTTAGCAAAAGAGTTTGGATCAGCTGCTTTTCTGCAGTTAGTGGAGAAGTAAATCAGCAACAGAGTACCGTGCTCACTTCAAAAGCATCATCTGACACCAGCCAAGAACCTGCCAAACTGAGCACCACGAGTGCAGCAGATCACCAGCAGGCAGGGACAAAAAACCCCACAATTAATGATGAAAGAGAATTCTTCCACAGTGAAGCATGTCCCAGGGTGTCCACAAAAGAGCACAGTTGTGAATAATAAATGTGGCTCCATGTGGTTTTATATGGATTGGAATCTCCCAGGAGCATCTTTCAATCTACTTACATGGGATTACACCAGCTAAATTGTAACCCCGGCTGCTCTGAGCTGGGCAGGCTGAAGTAATTTGGAAAATCCAAGCTTTGTAGCCAATACCTCCAGAGGCTGCTGCACAATGGAATTACACTCTAGGATATCCCCCAGGCTGTGGAGTCAATCCTATTTGCGCTCGTCAGCCCCAGCAAATGTTATCTGAATCATGTCCTCTAGGAATAAAAAGCTGAACACTTGTAACCACTCTACTGCAGCCTTGAGGACCAAAGGAAGGCCATCTGGCTCACTTCCCTGCCTCCAGCTGCAGCCAGAATCAGATGCCTTGGCAGAAGAAAGTGGTCAGGGCAAGCCAATATGGATTATCATCTCCCAAGAGGTGATATGCAACAGACTCTGCAAGACACTGGTTACAGCCGTGGGCTTGGGACCACAAACAGATGAGGAGATGCCCTTATTCACAGGTAAATCTGAGTTTGCAGGTGTTTCCTCAAATACTATTAGTTCTGCTCTGATAATGAAACATTTCCTCCTAAGAGACGCAGGTTCAAATACTACCAATGTCCTCCTGCCTCGGGGCTTGATGGGCCCAAAATTATGAGCCTCGTCTCTTACATGAAGACAGGACAAAGTATGCCATTCACTGACAAAATCTGCCAGCCACATTCACAAAATCCAAAAAACCCTCAGCTTCATTGCTTTTTGTGGATCTGGTCTGTCTGCTGGAGACAGTGACCAAAAAATACCCCAGTGTTCTGGAGGGAGAAAAACCCCAAATGTTCTGTTTTCTCTGCATTTCTCACATCTGTTTTCTGAGGAGGGACAGACACAAGGTCTTCTGCTGCTGAGATTTGCTCTGAGCTACAACAGTCTAGGTGCCAACTTCAATCATGTTTCAAGGCAGTTGGTCTTCTTTAGCTCCTCACACTGCTACTCTGGAAATCTGAGCACTTGTGACGATAGCTGTGAAACTCCAACTGAACTTCTTCATGAGCACACAAATAAATAGGACTTACTGCAGCAAATACTGTACATATCCAACTAGTAAATGAGCATTTGTATTGTTTGCAGCAGAATTTGGAGGAAGCCTCTGACTTGTCTCTGAGTGGCCAAATTTGGCATGGTGGACACATTCCCACAAGGTGAAAAAGCAGTGTAAGAAAGGGGTGTGCAGAAGGCAAACATGTGGAATCAGACTCTAGCTATTTCCAAGGACTTCTACTTTTTCACTGGCACAAAGCCTGCTGCTTACTCCTCCCCTGTTGCTATGTGTAAGCCCCCAGTATTTAGTAGAACAAATTATAGGAAATAATGAGAAGCCAAATAGAAAATCAATATAGACGCATTTATGCAAAAAAAAGATGTTTATCACCACTTCAGACAAATAGTCAGGCAGGCAAAGCTGAAGGATCTCCATGTCAAATGAATATTCAAGGCACTGAAAAATAAATTTCAGTGAATTACCTGAGGGTAATTCAGCAGGTTTACCTAAAAGGATGCTAAAAATGTAGTTTTGTTTTTCAGTCTTACTGGGCATGAAAAAATTTTGCACACAATGAAGTCACTAGATGAATCTACAATGTGTATTTGACTTTGGCTTCTTAACTTGCCTTTCTACGCGTTTGCCCAATTTAGATACAACACATTAATCACTGTAGAGTTCCTCCTAATTTGGAATAAAAGGGCTCAATTTCTACTCACTTTTATTTCTTAATTTCTCATATTTGTCTTGTTAAAAGAGCTCAATTGTTCTTAACCATACCCCACTGATGTCGTGGCAAATATCTATCAGGCAATAGCTTTTCCTCAGCACTGCTCAGGCCACAAGATTAATAAAGGCAGACCACACAGACATCCTCCACCCATTTCATGGCACTCTAAGAAAACCTCCTACCACAAGACACCCTCCAATTATTTCCTTTTCTTTCCCCACTGTTACTTTTTCTCCATTCCTGAGTGTCATCCATCACCATCTCAATGGAACTCTGCAGCTCACATAGTGGCTTTTCTATGACTTCCTGTGGTGGAGTTGTTCTCCTCTTTTTATAGGTAGAGAAGCTGCAGCAGGATGTGGTACTCAGAGTGAAGACAAGGAAAGGTGTAGGCAGCTGAGGTCCCCTTCCAGACTATAGGAGAAAGAGGATGAAAAACATTAAGATAAAATTAGAAAAAAAAGAGAGAGAAAACCCCTATATTTGATTTGGGCATTTAAGGAAAATAATTCTTTGGGCACTTTCAGGGCCCAAAAAGCATAAATTGCATAATCATTATGAATTGCTTTTCTGACGTGATTGTATGTTCTTCATGTTCCTGCTGTGTTTTTCTTTAGTAGATTGCAACCACAGAATCCAGAAATCAAACAGAAAAGAGCTCTCAGTGATAGAAGCATGGTGATACGGCACAGAAAGATACTCTATGCATTTGTTGTCCGTGAGTGCCAGAAAGACAGAGAGAACACAAGTGTTGCTTTCAGATGTGTATGAGCTCTCAGGACATCAAAGCACCAAACCAGAAATACAGTGCCTGCCGCAAAGTCCTGA
>VXBA01001229.1:0-34672 GCA_013399895.1 Serilophus lunatus
TTTTCTCTGCTGTATGAAGTTCTGTCTAGCATTAAAGTTCATGCAGCTATTCATCTAAGAGAGAAAAGTCTTTCATGACTGTGAGATTTTCTAAAACTCTCTTTTATACTTCTTAAGTATAAGTTTTAATACTTCATATGGTTGTCTGCTTCTCATGTATAATTGCCATGTTGCAGACTATAAGCAACTCCTGGTCAAATCAGTGTAGTGCAAGCTCCCCTTTTCCTTTGCTAGAAGGGAGAAAAGGGGTTGAGCTGGCTAGACTGAGCAGAACTGAGAGCTTGTTACTCACCTCAAGAAAAGGTTCCCCAGGAAAAAGCATTGAGCAACTAGAAAATGTTCAGGAAAGCTACTAAATTTACTTGTTAAAAATTTTCTGCTGTGCATGAGTAGAAAATGGATACAGAGGGGTACTTACATTAGAGAGAGTGCAGGGATGGGTTCCCTGGGTATTAATCTTACCAATTTATTTATTTACTGCTGGACAAGACTTTTCCACTCTTTCTGACATTCTCAGTAGCACAGTCAGAGCTTCGACAGACATATTAGCACTTAAGCCTTCATATGACATGCAAGCGTCTCATTTTCCACTTGGCAGTTCCAGGAAAGGGCAAGTTTCCATCTCCATACTGCAATGCTGACCCACTCTTTTCATGTCTCTTGTACAAATAACTTAAAACATTTCAGAAATGGTAGAGCAGTTTTTTCTAAATATTAGCAAAATAAGCTGCTTCCGTTTTCCAAAGTATTTGTGATATTTTTAAAAGCAATCTATTTTGAAGTGTCGGGAATTTTTATTTTATATTTTCTATTTCACCAAATCTGAGTGTTGATTTCTACCTAAATTCACAAGTAATTTTTGCTGCAATTTGCCACGGTGCAAGTGTTGATGTAAGGTGGCTCATTCCTTTCACACAGTGTTCGCAGACATGCGGTGGTGGTGTCCAGAAGCGAGACAACATTTGTAAGCAGCGCCTGGCAGACGGAAGCTTGTTAGAGCTGCCAGAATCCTTCTGCTCCATGCCAAGGAACGTTACCCAACAAGCCTGCAAAAATGAGGATTGTCCCAATGAGTGGCTGCTTTCTGACTGGACACAGGTATGCTATTAATATGCATGCGTATAGCACAGTTCTTGGAGATGAAGTTCCTAAGTAATTTGGGATAGAGGAGCCAAACGAGGTCAGACTGCAAAAACCAAGTTATTCCAAGTTTTATCCTGTAGTCTGTGCTGATTGGGGATGCTATCACTAGCTCCATGTTCCCCTGTAGTGATTGCCTCTACAGATGTGCTTTAGCCATCCAGCCACACCATTAAGACCTCTCTTCTGGTATATATGCTCAAAACCATAAATCCCTATCTCTGTCCATGCCTATGCTTATATTCATCCAAGGCATCAGTGAAGAGTAATCTGTATTACCCCAGATTACATCAGTTTTGTTCCAAAAGCCTAGTTTTCGGAACAGTCTTTTCATCTTGGAGCCACTCAAGCTCTTTCCTATGGTAAAGAGAAAAGAAGAGGAGGGGACCACGGTCTGGTATATATCCTTCTGTGTAAGACATGCGTGTTAACTACTAGGCTGAAGTAATTATCTGGTAACTGGAACACTCATATCTTTGTTATTTCTTATGGATTTGCAACAGCAAAGCTCAAAGATTAGTCTTAGGCCAGATTTTAGCCCACCAGAATGCAACTGTGAACTGCAGCTCAATGGGACCTGTACTTGGGTATGAGCAGTTTTTTCCAGCCAGCAGACACAGACACATAGAAACAAGAAAAAGGTGCTAAATGGAATATGAGAAGAATGAAGACTATACAGGACAGAAAATAACTGGCATTTCATCTCCCTACTGTGCCTGCACTGTTTGTAGCTGCATGGTCAAATGCTTCACTGCTTTATTCCACTGTAACATTTTGAAAACTATCTGCTCTATACTATATGGTATGAGTATGTGTGGGGGTGGGGGTGGGGGGAGTGACAAGAAGCACCCTTTTCCTTTTTCCTAATGTTTCTCAACCTGTCCCTAGTGTTCAGTGAGCTGTGGAGAAGGCACACAGAGTCGAAATGCCATTTGCAGAAAGATGCTGAAAACCGGGGGATTTATTATCATCAATTCCTCACTCTGCCTGCCTTTGCCATTCTCATCCTTGATCAGGCCCTGTGCACTACGGCCCTGTGCAAGTAAGTGGAAAATATGCTTGGCAGTGTCTGGAGAAATGGGACTTGGAACCTTTTCCCTAAGAAACCCATGCTCCCTAGCTTTCTTTTGTGCTAGTGTTTTCTGTCTATGAACAAGGCAAATCAGTGAAGGATGGCTACAAATTTTACTATTTGAACTGGATGTCAGTAAAAGTGCTGGAGGGAAACTGCTGGTTTCTGGAAGAACTGACTCAGAATTCTGACCCAAATCTAGACCTAAATTTCACAACTCAACTGTAGAGGCTCAGAGATAGAGCACAGAAGCCTGAGGGCAGGTGCAAATAAGCTCTGCTGGAATAGTTGCAAGGAAAATGGTTGGTAAGGGATTTTGCTGTAGATCATTTAAAAACATACTATTTTGTCATTAAGAGCCCTCTATGACCTGGGATTTGTAATGAACCATGCAACACAAGTTAGATGTATTTTATGTTGATATTTCATGCATTTGTTGCTGCTCTTCAAAAGACCAGTAGTTTTCCGCTATGCTGTTCCCTAGTTTGCAATAAGCCAGCTGGGTATGTGAAAGTCAACATGGCTTCAGCTTAACTCTGAAATTGCTGAATGTTAGAAAAGACAGAAAAGTTAGGAGGAAAGGACATCTGGCATTTATAGCCAAAGCTTGGATCAAATGTTTCATGGTATATACTAATAATATACCTATGCAGCTTTAATTAGTGCTTCATAATAAAGATCTTTGACATAGAGATTTGGAAACTGGAAGGACACACTGAACTAGTGCATTTTAATAGTGTTTACCATTTTTGTAAGCCTAGTCCTGTAGCCAGTTGTGTGTTGGGATCCCTTAACCAGAATCATCTATCTGGTGGCATCAGGGATCAGGACCCTCTGAAATGACAGCTGCCCACAATATATATGGGCATGTGTGCATGGTGCTGATCCAGAGGATCCAAGAAAGAAAGACAGTCTATGTACAAGCTGTACAAGGGCTAAAATGGAGTGTCTAATGGAGTGTCTTCTTTATTGTAAATTCATGTATTTTATAGTGCAAAGATTGTTTAGGTTAACATAACCAATTAGACAAAAGGAATAATGGTCACATGTCATTGTCTCAGAGCTACAAGAAAGTCATGAGATGATATTTACATACCTAAGACATTATATCATAGACTGGACATGCTGTGTTAATAATTTAATAATGCTACATAATCCGGCAAGTTTTGTTCTGTTCAACTTTACTCCCTGAGGTAGCAAGACTTTCACTTTTCCTTACCATTGTGAGCTGCAAGATTGTGTTGTCTTTGAAGGTTTGTTTGGTAAACACTTGTCTATTCAGAGCATTTATTAAGCAACCGTCTTCATTTAAGTATTTTAACAACAAGAACTACATTGCCAAGTAGTTCAAGTTTTCTCCCAACCATAAAGTTTTTGTCCCTGTCTCTTTGGTTTCTGCCTATGGTCTGGGGAGGACTACTTTTACACTCCTGACGTGTGTCTTGTTACTCCTCTCGTTCTGATTGTTCTAATCTAATCTCCAGCAACTGGTCACCAGTTCCTCCCATTACTGTCTAATGAATCGAATGTAAACTGCTTGTTTTGTTTAATAATGTCACATATTAATAATATTAATGATATTTCAGGGCACAACAGGCCAGCACACAAGCAGAGCCCCCATATTGTGGCTGCAAAGAAAGTTTACATCCAGACAAGGAAGCAGAAGAAACTACAATTCATTGTGGGTGGGTATGCCTACCTACTGCCCAAAACTTCTGTTATTCTCCGATGCCCTACACGGAGGTTCCGGAAATCAATGATCACTTGGGAGAAGGATGACAAGAGGCTCATCAGCTCAGCTCATATCACCATTGCACCTTATGGGTACATGAAAATCCATCGCTTGAAGCCCTCAGACTCTGGGACATACACTTGCACAGCAGGGCCAGCCCGGGAGAATTTCATAATTAAACTGATTGGAAGCAACAAGAAGATAATTGCTGGACAGTCAACTGTTATTAAGGAGGAAGAGACCTTGAGAAAGGCCAGCTTAAATGAAGCCTTGCAAACAGAAGAGAGACATCTCAATGGGATTTTCTTTAATAGCAGCAATGCTGAAAAGCAAGAGCATTTTGCTAACCCCGGCAGATGGTATGACAATATTGTTTCAAGGCTGCTACAGCATAAAGGCTGGCCAGGGGAAAATTTGGAATCCTGGGAGGCCCAGGAGTCCATGGAAAGAAATGCATCCTCAGAAGAGGACCAGAGCCGGGAGCATAGCCTGCCATTTACTATGGTCACAGAGCAGAAGCACTTGGATGATATCATAAGGAATTTGTCTCAACAGTCTGAGGAGGTTAAAGATATCTACAATGAGCAGCTCGTGCAGCTGGCTCACGAGGTTTTCAAGAGCCACTTAGAGCACCAGGAATTTGTTCTCAAAGCATCAAGACAAAAAGTTGATTCACCCTTCATGGAGTACCCTTTCCACACACATGTTTCAGGATTTACCAGCTCCCTGAGGGCATCATCTGCTGAGGCCTTTCTTCCCACTTCTGTAGACCTGGCAAATGGTTTGCGCAGACCTCATCAAAAGCCTGCTATTCTTCGAAAGATTTCAGCAGCACAACAACTCTCTGCTTCAGAGGTTGTTACCCACCTGGGACAGACAGTTGTTCTAGCAAGTGGCACGCTGAGTGTGCTGCTTCACTGCGAAGCAGTGGGAAACCCAAAGCCCACCATCAGCTGGGCTAAGAATGGAGAGGAGGTGAAATACAATGATAGGTAAAATGTATTATTTAATATTGAAGAAAATAATTGATGTTTTGACTTTTCAGTTTCCATGCTTTACTGCCTGTCAGTCCCATGGACAAAATCATATTTTGCTGTAGTGTGGCTTCATAGCAGAAAGAAGGGCACATGCATGGGAAGTGGTAAACAGGGCACTGTAGCTGTTTGCTAAGACCTGGATGCTGGGTGAGGCTGTTGCGGCAAACAGGGTCTTTATTTCTGTTTAAGTAAAAAGAAGGGATTGTAAGGTATTAAAGCAGGTAAGTGCCCAGTGCAGTCAACAGAGCACTCCACATCTGGAGCCTTATTTTATTTTCCCGTCTGAAGGTAGAACTTTTTGCAATGAGAATTGGTATTGAGATATGAAAATGGTTTCTTGCTTATTACTATTATCCTGTGTTGGACATACAAATTACACTTCTCCCTGTGCTCAAGCAGAGTCTGTCTGTCATGGTCGTGGTAGCAGACATTGAGGAAGTGTGCTTCCATGCGTTAAACTACCCCTGGGTAAACCTCAAGGGGTGTTAAAATCACCATTTCTTTTGTATGTTCTGATAAATCCTGGAAACTGTAGAACCATACTTCATGCATATTTGCAGCTATGATTCATCCCAACACACGGATATTTTAGCATTAGTGTTCTGATGTAAATTGGTGATTCCTCACCTATTTAAACTCCAGAGTGATGGCCCCAGGTGTAGCCCAAGAACTTGAGTAACAAAATGCTTTTATGAGTGTACCACAGAAATGACAGTGTTTTTCCTCCAGGTAGCTTCTACTTTCCTATCACTTCACGTTACTCATTTGTGTGCAAGAGCACACAGAAAGAGATTATTTACAGTGTTAGTTATGTGCTTAACTGTATCGATAACATAAATTTTTCTCGTGTATACTTGAGATTTTATAATTTGGTTTTGTTCTCTGAGAAAGTGGTACATAAGAATAGGCAGAGAGTGTAACAGGCAGTAATATTGAGCAACATGGTATAACAAAGCTGTCTAGGGATCTGCTGGAAGGTCTTTTTGCACAAGATACTGACTTCAGTTAAGACATCAGCATTTAGTCACTTTTTTACTTTGATAACTGAATCAAAAATCCAAAAAAATCCAACTGAATCCAAAAATAATTTTTATCTCTAATGATCTGACATCCCTGGTTCTTGCCTGTCTGTCTGTGGGCTAGTTAGTATATTAGCTTTCACACACAAAATATGGTAACTTCTGAAGGGGAAGAAGTCACTAAGAACAAGAATGTAGCTCTGGTGGAAATCACATGTAGTCATAATCAAGATTTGCACCTATAGTATCCCCTCACTGGGACATATTGCTGTGGAAATATCTTTACACCACCGAAAAAATGTTTCATATATAGATTTTCATTGCCAGTGGTTGTCTCTCATTGAAATTGTGGCACTAAGAGACTTTTGTTTTCTCTATTTGGAATGACTGTGGCTTCTGTGGTACGTGTGAAAGAGAAGGGAGGTTACATAATGTCCACATATGCTTAATGCTGGACACTATGCTCAAGAGAAAGTAGCAAGTTTATTTCAAACCATATAAGCTAGCATGGTGTTGCAACAGGTAGCTTCATTTAGCTGAAATAAAACAGTCTTATGATTTCTGAAATTTTAGTTCAGATTTTTTAATATATATAATTTTACAATGGTAAATTGTAACTCAGTTGGCTGAAATAGCATTAAATGCTATGTTCTATTTCTCAATTATCAGGCAATTCTCTCTGTGTTCAAAATTTCTATCAGAAAAACTCAGGAAAATACAATTTCTTTGCCAGTTAGTAACATTATTCATTGACAATTCCTTTTTAAGGGTTAAGACAGTTTCCCCTGTAAGAATATTCTTATATACTCGTCACTAATGGTTCCTCAGGTCGCAGGGTGTGGGAGGAAATGACTGCCCTGATTTTCAGATGTACTCAGCACCTGTAACTTTGGAGTTACAGGAGCTTAGAAATCGTGGTGCATAAAAAAATTGGGTTGTGGATTTTTTGCTGAGTTCTTTAACAGAATAACTCTAATTTTCACTGAAAATGCTCTTGCTGTCTGCCAGTCAGCTGTGTCAATGAAAGCTGCAGTTTAGGCAGTCTTACAATGTTTTTCCGTAAATGTCGAGGCCATGTGCATATGGTGCTGTTTGATGTGCTTGAGCTGTCTTTCACCTCTGCAGTTTGCCTTCTTCCTATTTTGTCAGCCCCTGAATGGAGAAGAGAAACCAATTTTCTAGCCCACCTCTTTCTTAATGGGAATTAGAAAATTAGTATAGGTGGGCTTTCCCTTACCAGTATCGTGGAGGAAGGTCAGAGAGTAGTGCTGCAGTTCCTCAGATTCTGAAATTCCAGAAGTACATGATTTGTATTGTGATTTTTTTGCGTATAGGCTATTGGTTTTAGGTTTGGTGATAAGTATCTGTATTGTATGTACCAAATACTTAGACAAAGGCACTCACTTTATTGCTTTGTGGCTGTGGATTTTGTCTGGACCAATGATGTCCAGTAATGATGATCAATGTATGCCTCTGTTCCCATTACCCCATCCCATGAGCTGTTTCATCCATCTGAAAGTATCAGTCCTACTGCGTGGCTACACTTTCAAAAATTAATTTCTTTAGCTTTAGTCTAGACGGTCACAAAAATATATAACAGAGGCCCCCAAAAAAGCTGATTTTTAATTACTCAATAGAATGAAAGCATGTTACACAAAAAGCCGCAACAGTTGAAAATATCTATAGTTGCACTAAAAGATCCCTGGCTTGTGTCT
The DNA here is from genome assembly GCA_013399895.1 of Serilophus lunatus. Lineage (NCBI taxonomy): Eukaryota > Metazoa > Chordata > Aves > Passeriformes > Eurylaimidae > Serilophus > Serilophus lunatus. The sequence goes on from VXBA01001229.1 coordinate 7,716, forward strand.
GCATATTCAGCCTGAGTGCATATTTAAAATTAGTGTCCATGCTTACTTCTAAGTTTGAAGTGTCAAGTTAACAATAGCTCAGGTTCTGAGTGCCATTTCAGAGTCTGATAGTATATATACCAAAACTCTGTAGACTTCTGTATATGATGGAAAATGTTTTATTTCAAAGGAAATTCCGATTAACTTCCTTAGGAATTAGTTTTAAAAGTGAAAAATCTTTGAGGAACTTATGCATTGTTTAGTAAATCTTCCAAGTATGCTGTAGTTTCCAACACTGGGAATCCCTTGATACTTGATAATAAATTTTTCTAAAACAGAAATGTATTTTATAAATGGACATGAAGCAGAATGTAAACAGTGAGTGATACAGAGTTAGGTGTTTGTGAAGTGAATATGAATTAGTCACTAATATATGTCCTGTAAAATACATTTTTGTCTTGGAGATGATGCAATGTGGAACAACTGTAATGAGACTGATTAAACATTAAGCTGTATTATTTTTAGTCCATAAATGAGATTATGAAGACATGCTGGTGACAGAAAAAATTGCTACAGCTGGTATTTTTTTTCACCAGTGACAAGCAACTCAGTACTTAACAAAAACGGCAATCTATGAGCAAATAGGGAATTCAGCCAAAACAATTCTATAGAAAGAGGCTTAACAAAATATCTGCTTCCAAGAAAAGCAACTGTGCATTTATTTTTTTAAAAAAGGCAAGTATGTTCTTGGCATATTTCTGTTTCTAAAACTATTTGATCTTGAGGTGACATCAGCAAAGGTGATTAACAACAAAAATAAATGCATCTTTGTGTTTTACAAGGTGTAATATTAGGCGATCTCTTTCTTCAACCTGAAGGTGACAGAAACATTTATTCAAATGTTTTTATGGATCTTATAGATTCTGGTTTGATGTAGGCATAGAAGATCTGCCTACATACTATATTTGGACACATTCGAGCAGAACATACATAACTTTTAAGCATTATAGGCTGTTATAATCTGGGACTACTCTGAAACTCTAATGCATTCCATACACTTATTGAACTAGCCAGTGTTAAACTAAAATATTATGTGTAAGGTACTGATGCATACTAACACTAGTTTTGTCAGCAAAAATATTTATCAGCTGCTGTCACTGCTACCAGTGCCTGACTAAAAGTCATCCCTGTTTATGACTAATAAGTAAAAGATCCTTACTAACAGAAGTGGGAGGAATTATTTAAACCATTGGTGGTTTTTTTTGCTATGCAAGCATAAATAGATGCATTTTAAAATATTTCTTTCACAAATGCACATTTTCCAAAGCATTTACGAAACTTAGTTAACAAGAGGCAACTCTTTTATTTATGATTATTATTTCTATTATTACACAAAAAAGGGTAAAAAAATAATTTTAACTCTGGATTTTTTTCCTATAATAGATTTTGCCTGGTAGCTGTACTCTGTTTTTTTTAAAGATCTACCACCCACAGCATTGTTTAAAATCAAGTTTATGCTGCTTTTTGATCCATGAGACAACAGTTTTCCTTGTGGGAATGGGAGTGTAAAGAGACTCGTCTGTTCCAGGATCTGTGAGCAGACTTCCATTGCATGTGTTTTGCAGGCGTATCCTAACCTCACTTTCACCCTTGCCACTGTGAATCACAGCCTCAACTCAGAGTTTACATGCAACAGCTGATGAAACTTGCTGATGAGAACAGTATAATGAGATTTTGTCAACAAATTCAGCTAAAAAAAGTTAAGAGAAAGGAAGAGTAATCACAAAATACACTGTGCTGTATATAAGTGTGCATAAGCATTGACAAGAGGACCAAATTCTTACTGTAACAGGTATATGTCAGAACCTGGTGAGTTATACCACTGCAAAACTAAACTGTGAAAACAAGTAGTTCCTAAGAGCACTAACTCCATATTCATCCCATTTAACCATAGGCAGTACTCTGAGATCATGGCAGGCTCCTCTTCTTGACAGAGGAAACATTTGGTTCAGCCTATGGAGGATCTGAGTATCTTCACTATAAGGGGAGCAACAAGACTGCAAAGTTTGTAGAAACTGCCTACCAATAAAAGAATTTGGAGTCTATTTTAGGCTTTGGTATTGAGCCTGTGGTTCACTGCACTTCTTTCTGCATAGCTTCAGCAGGTTTCCCGGCTTTTCCCTTGCAGTACTTTGGGTTTTTTTCTTTACTGCTGCTACTTCTGTGTTGCAGAACTAGATGACAGCAAGACTAGGGAACTCATTCAACATTATATGGAAGTACCATAGCAGAGAAGGTTTGACACACACTGGGCAAAATTTCTAATTACTTGGCAATCTTTCTGGAATATACATATCAACAGTAGAAGAGCTGGGAATAAGTCTAAAATTTAATTTAAGTAATCACAACTTATAGTCTCAATGTAAGACTTTAAATTTCTTAATAGATTTTAAAATATAACATAAGGGCCTGAACTGTAGAAAAAATTTCCCAGGAAACTGAAAAGTTCTCAGTAAACGTGTTCATGTTTGCATGAACTAAGAGACTATTGCATCTCTCTTTTTACTTTACTCCAGGATACTCCTTCAGCCTGATGACTCCTTGCAGATTCTGGCACCTGTGGAAGCTGATGTGGGTTTCTATGCTTGCAATGCTTCCAATGCCTTGGGATCTGACTCTGTCTCCATTGCTGTCACTCTAGCAGGTAATAGTTTAACCTCTGAGATTGTAGAGTGGTCCATTTTACTGGTGTGATTCTGGGCAGAATTTATGGGGCAACAGATGGGTGTGTAATGTGAGTCAACAGAAGTACATGGTGGAAAACAGAGGACGTGAAATCTGGAAAAACCTGAATCATAGTCCAGCTTTCATTGATAGTTTATGATGTTTATGTGTTTCTGCAAGAAACTGCTTTTTCTCACTTGGATCTGACATGTGCTCTTCAGGCAGTGCCCATCCTGGTTATTTGCAGCCAGTATAGGCAGTGCTGTCCAAGCCTCCCTGTTCACGTGCTTCATTTTAAACCTAACACTGCTCTCTTCAAGTCAAACAGACTGATTGAAGGACTTACTCAAATGTACATTTGGTAACCTGGAAAACTACCAGAGTTGAAGAGCTAGTCCCTTACAGGATCAAGCCCTGTATCATAGTCAATCACAAGCATGGCTAACATTGTTTCAACTGCTAGGAAACAGACTTTCACAAAAACAGAGCTGGGAAATAGAGCTTCCATATTTCTATTTCTCTAGTAAAAGCTGAGTTCTAAAGCAGACTAAATATCCTGTCTTAGTATAGGATTCAGTTCTAAAGAAAACTCATCAGTATAAAAACCAAGGGGAACAGGAGGTAATGCATGAATTCAGCTTCTTCAGGGTTCATTGGTAGGCAATGTCAGCAGGCTCACAACCCACATCAGACTAGCAGAGGGATGGAGCAGCAAACATGAATGCAGAGTAAGATGAAGGAACAGAACAGACAGCTAATGAGTGTGAGAAGGCAGAAAGGTCTTATGGAAGTATGATCCTGTTCATCACCAAAGCAAAAGGAAACACATTAGGAATGCTGGAAAGCTTATGGATTTTTCAGACTTTTCCATTTCATTATTCTAACAGCCAGAATCATTTGGAGGGCTCCAAAGCACTGGCAAGCAACCATCAGCTACCAGTATATCCCTGTATGATTAGAGGAAGGAATAGCTGTTGATATGCTTTAAATTTTTAAATTTAATATTTACACCAAACTCAGAGAAAATTTCAGTTAAGAGAAGCATTAAGAAAATGTAAGAATGCATAAGTGGCCTGCAGTGAAGCTTCATTAGAAGGAGAACAACTGAATCTTCCAGCATAAAATGGAAGATCTCTGTCAGAGCTATACATTACCTGTAGGCAAAAACAAAGACACAGATCATTTTTACACTGCTGCAGATTAGGAATGTCTTTGCTGAATTCAGGAAAGCAGGGTAGCAGTGCTGCTGTTAAGACAGTATCATATTTTAGAAGGAGTAACTCCAAATTAAGCCAGCATGAATAAACCAGTTGTGTTGCACCAGCATGAAGCTGAACATGAGATTAAAAAATCTTTAGTCAGAACTCCTATTATGTCCATGTCGTTCCAGTGAGTTTAAAACCCATAGTCTTTGTACAACATAATTTGTGGAGACAATTTTGTGTGATGCTATAGAGAAATAAACTGAGCATTAGGTATATATGTGGCACAGGAAGATTATTCGCTCTGTGATTATAATTCATTATCAAGGCTATAGTTTAACATTTTAGGAAAATCAACATTCATACCTCCCAGACTCAAGATGAACTTCTTTTAGGAACTGGTATACATTTCCATCCTATGTGCAAGGCAAAGAGCTGAACAGTCTGTAAAATGAGGCCATAAATATCAAAGTGAAAAACTGAACAGTTTCTGGAAAAATGTAACTATCTTTTTGGCATAATGGAAAGCTGAGATCAACTTTAGAGGGATCAGAAATGGCGCTGAAAGTTTATTTCATTGAAGAATTTTCTGATTCATTTTACAGATGCATGGGGAAAAAAGGACAGTGGAATATGCTTCCCATTTTTTCTCGGTGGTTTCCTACTCATTTATGGGCTGAATAGAAAAAAGTTTTTTAATCTTTTGATGGGATTGTGGAAATCAATCAGGAAACTAAAAGGCTGACAAATAGCTGAGGAATTTTTCTTTCTTTTCTTTAGAATTTGCCCCATGATATCAAAACTTTTTATGGTACTTGTAAGACCCCAGCCGCAGAGCCACAAGCTCAACCAAGATTATTACTTTCAAAAAATATTCAAGGCTCCAAAAGTTTGCCTACTGAACTTTTGCAGAGTCTTCAGTTCTTTAATACCTTGAGATAGCATAAAGAGAGAATGCTGCACATGCTTTCTCAGGAGACACATTTAACATGATAGAAAATAAGGATCTTGGCAAAAGTTTAAAAGGAGTAACATACAATCAAGTAGAGCATTCCACAAAGCACTGATCCAAAACGTGCCAACCCACACAACTCAGCAAAATCCAACACACTGGTTTTAAGCTACCCAAAATATTAAGAAAAGAGTAAAGAAAGAAAGATATTAAAAGAAGAAACAGGAGTAAAGAAGATAAAAAAGATACTAAGAAATTAAAAAGTAAGAAGAATAAGAGAAAACTAGATTATTAAATACCTGCAAAGAGTCCTATGGAAGGTCAGTTTCACAAGGTAGATGACAGGTCCTGAGAGAAAGACAGAACACGGAGGTACATATTTCTGGTTTTATGTGCCCCCCCTCCCAGATGGGACTTTCGGCTCACTGACTGGCCTCCAGGCCAGAATGAAGAGTGGTGTAGTTAACCAGAGGTTGCACTGAGGGCTCCAGGAGGCATGGTTTAGGTAGGCTCCCAGGCTGCCCTTTTGATTGACAGCTGCTGCAGGGCTGCCTCATGAGGCTGCAGGACTGCCACATGGGTTCCGGGATTGGCATGACCCAATAATTTAATACTACTTCTACTGGTCCAGTGTCTCACAGTACTCCAGCAATAAAATCACCAAAATTAAAAAAAAATACCCAAACTGATATGATAGGACTTTGAGATGAATAGCATCTTTTAAAAACCCTGGAAATACAGCTATAAGGAGCAATTTATATTTAGGGCTGAGTTAAATTTTCAGAACTCTCCCTGAGATCAATGTAACCAAAATCTTTTTCTCACCTCCATCTTTTCTTCCTTGGTCAGCTCCAGCTTAACGTACAAATGAAGCCAGTTATAGACATTAACCAAAAAACATAGCTTTTTTAGGCTAATGGTGATATCTGAATCTAAGTATTTATTTAAAATGGGAGGAAAAAAGTATTTATAGATTTTTGGGAAATTATGGGTTTGAAAATACAACACTGAATCAAAAACCCCCACGTCCCATACCATTTAAAGCAATGTTGTCATGTTCTGCCTCTCCTGCAACATATTGCGATTTGATTGAGATGGGGGAGCGAGTGTCTTAATCCAGCTCTTGTCAGCTCTGCTGCTTCATTCCTCTCTCTCAAATTTAAGCTTGCATATCACTGATCTGTTTCATGTCACCTCTGTTGGAAGCACACTGAAAACAATTTGAAAAGCTTGTTGTGGACAAAGCTGTATCTTTAAAAGAGATAAACTCCTTTCCATCAAATAACCTGTTTTGTTTTATCTAAAGCCTGTAGTAACAGTGTTATGCATCAATACTGCATATGTCCCTCATCTTCTTGCGTGAGCCATTATGAGAAAACTTTCTGTTTATGATCTGGTCTTCTCCATCTCAGTGTTTCCACTGTAGGTTAAAGAAACCATAATCTGTGTGTAGAAATAGTTTGCATGCTGCTCTAAAATTCCTCTATTGTTAATGTGCCTGTAGGACATCACTCAGTCTCCTCTGTCTTCGGTAAAGGGTGGTATTTTACTTGCAGCACCAGGCAGGCATCTTTCCACAACTCCAGTTCCACTGGTGTTTATTGATTCAGCTGTTTCTTGTGTATGTCTGTATGGATTTCCGGTATTCTGCCCATGCTTCAAGCATGCTTTTTCTTTTTTCAAGACAGTTTTTACGCATGGAATTTGGTGACACTGAAATATTATAAAATGCAGGTGACCTCATACTTAAGCATTTGTCCTTATATACCTGTGTAGTGTGTGTACTTTCACACATCTGTCCCATGTGACTCCAATGCGCTTAGTCTGATAAACCAGAGTGCTTCTTTTATGCAGGAAAGCCACTGATAAAGGCATCAAGAGCTGCTGTGGTCAACACTGAATCTCCTGCTGTCACTGTTGATATTGGAAGCATGGTGAAAACAATCCAGAAGGCAAATGTTACCATTAACTGCCAGGTTGCAGGTAAAAAATTATTATTTCTTGCATGCAGGTGCCTTTGGCTATAAATTTCTGTGGGATTCTTTGCTAAATCAGTATCTCTAGTTGAAGCTGGGTGAAATTTCAGCGTTTTCCTAGGTCTCAGATAAATTTCATTTCTTCCATTACTTCTTACATTGAACTTGTTCTTTTATCTATACCAAACAAGGCAAGTGTAGTGTCTTAAGAAAATTGGGCTAAGAAAATATGACAAGCATCATTAGATATACACGATATGATGTGGATACAACAAAATTGATAAACATTCCTACTTGTTGGGGAATGTTTGGTGAGAATATACAATCAAAGACTGATTCATTTCCTCATTTTTAGAGACCACTCCAGTTAGATCCTTATTTTCCTCCCAGACTGTTATTTTAAACTAAAGGCATTTTAGCACACTGTTTTTCAATCTTTTTTTTTTCCCCTTATCTAATAAGTGCAGGTATTCAGAGGAATTCTACTGAAATAGAATTTTCCCAAAAACTGTTTTCCAGCCATAGACTGAATGTTCTGAATGTCCCTCAGTATTACAATGGCAGTTTATCTCTTTCCAGTCCGATGGCTGTTGGTGGGAATGGTGTTGATGTGGGGAGGAGAGGAAGGGGAAGAGAGAGAGATGGGAAACCTCTAAAGACCCAAGGCAAGACCATTGAATCATTACACTTTCATGCATAGTATAAGGAGGCATGAGAGGAAAGGGAGTAGCTTGTAAAATATAAATTGAGCAATGCTGAGTGTTACATAAATAGCTACAGCAGAAGCTTGTAAGAAGTCCTTTAGACCTTTGCTTCAGCTTCTACCCCATTGCATAGCTGCTTCAGATAATGCTAAATAAGCATCTGCATTTCAATTGCACAAACATCCTCCTTTTTGTACACTTTCTGCTCACTTCAAGCACTTGGTGGTTGTAAGTATTCCTTCTTCAAGGCTGCCAACCACACCCTTAGGCAAATTCTTACCTGAAAAGTGTACTTGTCTCAAGTTTCAGTGTTTGATCATCTGTCCCTTAGCAAAACATATACAATAGCTTTGCCTATTGTGTTTGCAATAGGATAACACTGGGCTAGGATCAAAATTTATTAGTCACTCTCAGTGGGCTGAATGGAATAAAAGTACAGTATCATTTTTCCCAATGATTCATGAAAGTATTCTCTTGCCCCTTCAATATAGATACTGGACACTCTCTTTAATCAGACTGATGTCCAGTGACTTTCAAGGAAGAAGAAAGTAGTACTCTTTTTTTTCCCAAGAACCCTACATGGTCACCTGCACTGACAATTGTGAAAGAGACTGAATGTACATCCACAATGGAAAATTTTACCAGTGTCACAGCAGATTCTGTAGCATTACTGTATTTTGGAATCTTCTACGATATAGAAGAAATTTGCTTAATCCTAATTTTTCCATGTGTAAGAAAACCATCCTCTGCTACTGCCTCCACAGAAAGTGACAACTGTGTTTGACACCAGAGATTAATGCTGTTGAAATTATGATAAAAGCATAAACCACAAGCTCTAATGTTACACAGGGAATAAGAGAGTGAGTAATGAGAGCAAATATATTTTATAGGCACTAGAATCCTAGAAATATTGTCAATAATTCAACAGCAAATAAAAAGCTGCCTTGGGAAGTGATTCAAGAACAGTGATTTCTATCAGCTGTCTCACCTGTGCCTGGAAAATATACCATCTCATAAAAACTGTAAAACTGTGTGTCTTTCTACTACTTTATCTCTAGTCATTTTAGGATGTTCTGAACCAGAACAACAAATGAGAGTTGTTCTAGATCAGAATTTGCTGACGGTTAATCCCGATATTGTAAGGTATTGTGTTTCTATAACTGTTCTGTATAGTCTGCAGTATAGAACCATGAGTGTTTGGATCTTGATGTCTCGGCTCCTATGAGGACACATCTTTACTGAAATCATCAGGACAACAGGATAAATACTTGTAACAAAAATATTAAGGATCAGTTATGATATTTTCTAAAGCTGCTTTTTCTGTCAAGGTGCAGAAATACACACTTGCTGCTGACAGGTGTGGATAAGCCTGGCCAAGTTTTCTTAAAAAAGAGAGATAATGGAAGAGAGCACTACCAGAGCCTAGGGAATAATTTTATATTGCTCTTTAACTTCTTAAGAAAGGCATAAGCACTGTTAAAATCAGTGTTCTGAGATGAAATCTGTAGCTATTAACTGTAAGACAAAGGAAAACAAATCATTCTATATGCATTAGAGTTTAACTGGACCATTAGAGTTTAATTGACGTAAATTATGTCAAGATGAGGGTCTATTTTATTTATACCACAAAAACAGTGTTGTGGGTTTGATCAAGCTTGAAAATCAACACTATTTTATTTGACATAACTTCACTGCTCTCACCTCTATAGAGGTGAAAGAATATTTTTTTAAACATAGTAAGATGACTGTGGTCAATCCCAGGCTTCTCCAAAACTAATCCTAAAGGAACTCACACCCAAAAATCACACAATAGTCCTGCAGATGTCTGTGATTTCTAAGTAGAGGATTTTCTCCAAGCTTCAGAAAGACTGCAGCATTTCTGATGTGGCTGATTTGACTACTCTTGGCAATTTCACTTCCAAACATGATGCGGGGAGCAATTTCACTCACATCAATATCACTAAGAAGTTTCTGTTGATTTCAGCAGTTAAATTTTGCAGATAATCATTTGAATACCAAGCAATCTGGCCTCAACTATGACTGAAAATACAGTTCGACATGAAAGAAGAGTCATTCTGCAAAATGTTATGAGCATTAGTGACTGTTTAGTCAGAACAGGTTTGGAAGAGTGGTTTAAGATACGTTGCTATCCTGTCCTTTATATCCTTGTCTCTCTGATGTTGCAGCTTGCAGCTTCCTCAACATTCCTTTCCTCTGTATTTCACCTACGTGTTGGAGGTTATGTTTTTCTAGTTCTTACCTTGCTTCATGACCTACACTTATTGATCAGCTATACCAGATTTTGATGTTCAATTCACTATTTCAAGAATATTGTGGCATTTGAAACTAGTCACCACTCCTAGTTCTTTGTATTGTTATGCTATCTCTCCCCCAAAGCCCCTAGTTTAGCAAAATTGTCTTCATTGACTTGCACAGTTCTGCTTGCTGCATATTCCAGTTAGCCCTTTTGTGCTGGATACATGTACAGTGATGGAGGGGAAAGCTGAAGAGAATAGATTCTGGTAACTATCCCCTACCAAAAGTTGTGCCTGCCCAGCAAAACGTGTTGTTTCCGTCTGGCGTCTCTCACAGACTTTCAGTCTCTGCGATGTTTCTGCAAAGCAAACACTCATTTCTCAGTCCTCTCTCATCCATCGTAACCCCCAAAAAAACCGATTGAAATGCTCTTGCTACCCCTTGCGGCAGCGCTGCAGCATGACGTGTTTGCTCGTCCCTCTGCTGGCTGCCTGCCATTTTCATCTCGAGGCTGTGTGTGTCACAGAAATTGGAAGCTCCGAAGAAAATGAAAGCTGCTAATGATATACTCTGCTTATCTTCCCTAAATCAAACTGCGTCTCTATCTGCAAATCTCCTGTTAGTGTGGAAACATGAAAGACAGATGAAGAACACACTTGTAGAATAGAAGGAAGATGCAGGGTTTTGTAGAGTTGCTGGACATTTTTTAGGTACATGGCATATTTCCTAAACTCAACATCAATACCTCAGCATTAAGGATGTTGTAACCTCTTTTTCTTCAGCTGCTAATGAAGTGTAAAGGAATCAGAATTTCCGGACTAAGGCTATCTGGGTAGCTGCCTGCAAGAAGCATATTAATTGTGCATGTATTTATTCTTTTATTTGAGTCCCTGCTGCTAAGGACTGTGGCCATGTGAAATCTGCATTGTCTCTTCACCCTGTTCTTCACCCTTCTCAGTACTCCTCATCTCTTCCTTTTCTCTATTTGCCTTACAGATCTTCTTTTGCCTTATAATTCTTACCTGTGTTATATTTTGTCAATGTTTTTCCAGGTGTTCCTGAAGCAAAAGTTACTTGGTTTAAGAACCTGGTCAAGCTGTCCTCTGCTCACTATCTGCATGATGGGTCGTTGCTAGTTGCAAATGTTTCCCTGTCAGACCAGGGGTTATACTCCTGCAAGGCAGCCAATCTTCATGGGGAGGTAACTGAAAGCTCCCAGCTGTTGGTTCTTGGTAAGTCTGGGATATTTTGCACCTGCAACAATAGTAATGTGGCTACTTGTGCAACTAATCAGAGGTTGTGGAAAGAGGAAATGGCATGCAGGCAGCCCCGTTCTAAGAAGAGAATCAGTCTGTATTTTTACTCCAGGTAGCATCAGCTAAAACAAGTTGATGATTAAAGGAAGGTGGAAAAGGAGAAAATACCTGAGCACAGGGACTGCACCTCCCAATCCCAAGATACTCAGTTTAATTCTTTCAGACTTACTAGCTTAGAAAATCATTTATTAACCATATCCTAAAACCATCTCTTGAAATGAGAGTGATGCTACTTTTTCCCTGTGAAGTGCTCTGTCTCCGCTGAGCAGTCTTTCCATAATGGCTATGCAATACTGACCCATTTCAAAATTGGTGCATAAACCCAGTGCATTTTTAAAAAGCACTTCCAAGTTCAGTGAATGGTGAAGTTTACTTTTTCTTATGTTTCTAAACAACCGATAGAAAGCCCAGCTGGGTGTTGAAAAGACAATATCAGCTATGAAATATGAGTGGAAGTGTTACCTGGTGGTAATTGCATGTGTGGGTAAGGGGGTTCCTTTCCTAGTAACTCATCTTCTATCATTTCTGCATGCCTGGCAGATGAATAATCCAACCAGTCTTTTTAAGTACTTTAGTGCATTTGATAGCAAAGTCTCAAATTTTGAAACCTAGTCTCTGTTATTGGTGAAACACCATTAGAGCATCCATTACAAAGCTCATCTTTCATGACTAGAATGAGCTTCCAGAAGATGTTTTAAAGTGAGATTTCTCAGTTTCACAGACAAAAATGAAGGTTCACATATTTCTCCTACAAATCCATACTGACTCAGGAATCTCAGTCTAAAAAAAAAAAAAAATTGGGGAAAAAATCAGCTGAGCTTCAACATATAAATGATTTACATGATCTTTTAATCCTTTTCTGATCATTATAAATGGCCTACCTTTTACAGATGGTAAGTTCTGTGAGTTATGCAAACTGCTTGTTTGTAAGCGAATGACATTTTTAGCTCCTTGATGGAAAAAAAACAGTTCAAGCATCCATGAACTGTACTTCTGGTGTTGAATGCTATCAACGGTAGAAAATTTGTCTAATGTGTGCCATGATCTAATTGAAAGGGGATGAAACCTCCATTCATTTGAATCAAATATCTCATTATTTTCATGACAAACAGAGCTGGGAATGATAGGCATTACAATCAATTGTTAAAATAGCATTAGTAAAGAACTACATCCTGCATAGTCTGATCCTCTTGAGCTTTGAACTCTTAGTCCTTTGGAGCTCTGCCTGAGTGTACCACAGGATTTGACAGGGTTATAACCGTATTTAATCAGGGCTTGATCCAGATTGTAGCAGACACTGAAAAGTTTTTCACTGATTACTATGAACACTAGATTTGGCTTCTATGCTGTATAAATTTGGTCTTTTTTTCCAAGCTGCTGTATCTCCTGATACCATATAACTTTGTCACATATGAGAGGGTCGACTAGAATGACATGATAGCCTTCGGAAAGAATTTCTTTTAGCTTGTGGTCATATTGACCCAGATGTAATTTTAATTATTTCTCCAGTGCCTAACATAACATGAGACAAATCACTTTCAGTAGTTGCCCAAAATTACTTAATCTGGCCCTCAGAAACAGCAATGTTGCAGTGCACCAATAATGCAGCAATAGCTGGAGAGCCAGGGGCTGGGGGGAGTGTCCCAAAGGTGTTCTCTACTATAGTGTTACTTGTCACTTCAGTCTCCCAATCTGTTACCAGAGCCTCCACGACCTCTTCCTTACCTAGAAGACTTGACAGCAGTGCTTTCCAGTGCTGGGCCCAGCACTCATTCAGTGCTGACCTCTCCTTCAGGAACAAAACTAACTGTCAGTCCAGGGAGCTCTGCTCTCATAGGTAAGTCAAGAGCTTTATGATTTTTCTAGGTTATAAAGTGTTTAGAGTTAATATTACAGTTATGTATCTGGTTATCCATTACAGTTAAGGATGTTATTATCCAGCCATAGGTACTAGGACAAAAGACATCTAACAAATAGTGCATTATGAGTCATAATCACTGCCAAATGCATCTTAGAACACAGAAACTCATTTTTAAAAAAAAAGATCTTTCCATTAATACAAGGCTGCATGCTGAATAAGATCTCTATTGTACCACCCAATAAGAAACAGTTCCTGCTCTAAGGTGCTGGCAGTCTCATTCAACACAAAATGTGGCATACAGGTGTGCCAGTTGATCTAAAAGAAACACTAGTGGCTTTGTTTTAATTTTTACTTCTGCCTTTGGGTAGTAACCTTTCCATATGTCTGCTATTAATATTGTATATCCTTCTCCTTCAGAACTTTTTCCAGAGTTTTGCCTAGTCCTCTAGACAACTTTTGAACTTGCAAGCTCTCTGTCTCAAACTGTTCATTTTATTCTTCTTTATAGTATCACACAACTATTGTTTGCACAAAGCCATAATACAAAATCATCTCCAATTAAATGCTTTACTTCTTTTCACCCTTTTCTGCCTTCTATATCCTTTATCCTCTTTACACTGCAAGTTCTCTTATACTCTGTAAACTTTTTTCAGATCTGTGGATGTGATTTGTTTGCAAAGAGAAGCCCATCCTTTTCTAAATTTCAGGATATGTTTATTTTGTCATTTCATTTCTCACATTGATCTTGAGCCTCTTGGCTGCCAGGCTCAGATAGGCAAAAGCTTCTCTAATGACCTTGCTACTGCATATGGTTAAAACTTCTCAAGCCCTACAGTATCAGAACAATCATTTCTCATTTTAGAGGCAGAGATTTGAAGCAAGGAATCTGTAGATGTCCTAAGTGTTTATAGGTCTCTGAACTTTCCAAAGCATTCTTTCCTTACACTTAGCATCAGATTTAGATTTTGTTAGATTTTTTGATTTTGTTTTCACAGTGGAGACTTTATGTTTTCAGGGTTTTATGGTTTAGTTTTCCCAAGTGCTGACATCTGCATACGTTTGCAATGGCTCTTATCATGCAGCTCTGGATAACATTTCTGCTTGCACAAAAAGTGCACTGAAATATTCCTCAGGGGTTTATTAGCATTGAAGAAATGATTTTGAGTATGGTTTCATTGTACTCACTGATGTAAGACTAGGTCATACTCATTTCATTCAGTTCCTCTTAGATTTCTAAGAAGAAGTCCTTAGTATTTGTAGGAAGTGGGGGGAGGGGGTAATGTTTAAAACGGGTAATTGAACCATAAATGGTGTTTTGGACTGCCTATATACAATCCCCTCCATTTCAGTTTCATTTGGCCATGTACCCTGTACCCTGATGTTCCATTTCAGGGGCAAGGAATTGTACTAGCAAAATAGCAAACCAGTGTCATTTTGAGGTAGTTCCTTCACTGCAGTTTTACTGATCTGAATTTGAGGCCTGTTATAAAACCTAGGAAAACCTTCTGAGAGAATTTTTCTAATGAAAAATCAGCATGGAATGGATTATCCAGTCAATTAGAAAACTGTCCATTGATTTTTTCCATTGTTTGCTCTACATTTTCTGGATGTCCCATATAAGGACTTTAGGTGTATAAATTACTATACATAATGTCCTTTGTCTGTGCTACTGATGACAGGCACTGGTATATCTTGGAACTCAAATTAGTCATGATCCGTAGAAATTTAAGAATATGATGATTTGTTGAGTAGAGAAGGAAAACAGGACATGTGTAAAAACGACATGAAATGTGAAGAAAGGGAGTGATAAGTAAGCTTTGGGTACACAATATATTTTAAAGGAATTAAAAGACAACAAAAATGAAAAAATATGTAAGAAACCTGGATAAATTTATCTATGGTTTGCCAGAGTTTAACTAAAAGGGGAATGAAAGCTTCCTTAAACACTGGCTTAATGCTTGGGGGGGGGAGAACAAACAAAAAACAAACAAACAAAAAACAAACTTAAAATATTTTCACAGCAACAGAAAAGTTACAAATAAAAATGTGTTTGGAAATTAGTGCTGTATGAAATATAATAACAATTGGCATGCTGACTTGAAAGGACAGAATTGGAATTACCAGATTATCATACATGCTGTACTTTTTGCCTTTTACAAAATGGAATTGTACAAGGCTTCCACCATCATTTCAACCATGTGAAATTATTTACTTAATCTCTGGAGTCATCTCCTATGGATTTCTTCCACTTAAATTTTATGGGGATTGCAAAAGATAAAGATTAGGGTCATAACACAAATATCTGGTCTTCCTTCTCATCAGTCGTCATTTAGCAGTCATTTGTGTGCCTTCACTATAGAAGTAGAGGAAAATATACACACAGAATTACACAGAATTAATAAGGTTGGAAAAGACCATGGAGATCATCAAGTCCAACCTTTACCTAGGTTAACAACCTACCCAACATCAGTCTAACATCTATACCATCTAAACTATTCAAACCATCTAAACCATATCACTAAGTTCATCATCCAACTTATCCTTAAACACATCCAGGGACGGTGACTCCACCACCTCCCTGAGAAGCTCATTCCAGTGGGAAATCACTCTCACTGTGAAAAAGTTCCTCCTGATATCCAATCTAAACCTCCCCTGATGCAGCCTAAGACTGTGTCCTCTCGTCCTGTCACTGGGAGCCTGAGAGAAGAGACCGACCCCCGCCTGACTACAGCCTCCTTTCAGGTAGTTATAGACAGCAATAAGGTCACCCCTGAGCCTCCTCTTCTCCAGGCTGAACAACTCCAGCTCTCTCAGACGTTCCTCATAGGGCTTGTGCTCCAGCCCCTTCACCATCCTCGTTGCCCTTAACCTTAAACCTATGAGGCTAATATCTTTCATTTAACTCATTTACTTGAGTACCTTGGAAATTGCATGAGGTACTTTTTCAGCACAAAAATAGGAAAAACACCTCAAAAAAGAATCAGAGTGGGAATAAATAGAAAGCTTACAAAAATAAGTAAAAAGGACTGAGCAGCAAAGAATGCTCTGTCTTTGTGGTTGGGAAGTGTGTGCTGGATAGAGAAAACTGCCAAGGATAAAACTGCAATAGACCTTGCAAAGGGAATTAAAACAGGTAGCAGTTTTTTCATCCCTATAAATAAAAGTGAAAAAAGGGAAGAGATGTGAGCAGTGAGCAGCTCACAGTTGTGCACTGTGAGCAGTTTTCACACTCTCATTCTGCCATTTTCTTTCCTTTTTTTTTCCTAATTTTTCAACATTTATCTGCATTGACTAGTTAATTTGCAGTGCAATTTTGTCATTTCAACTGCAGAGCCTACTCTGTCAGTCTTCTTCTGGGAAGCCCTTTCTCTCTTCAACACCAGTTTCATTGAGTGAATGAGCCCCAAAGGGCAGCTGCATCCAGCCCACACCCTTCTCCACTGTGGGTAAAAACAGGGTTTGACAGCAACAGGGGTCACAGCAAAGACTCACGTAGCCACTGCACCAGTAAGAGCACCAATATTTGTCCTCCTGAGTGATAGATGGTTTTTGCTCAGTGCCTGGATCTACCTCTCAGCATGAAAGTGGTTGGTGCATGCCATGGGTCACCACTGACATTTTCCATCTTATGTGAGATTTTCTGCATTAGGAGCAAGAAAACTTAAATTCTTATGGGCAAGGCAGCATCTTCTGTCATAGGAATAGTGTAGTTTGAGGCATGATTAATGGCAGAAGATGCACAAGTAACTCCTACAGTATCCTAGTCCCCTAGTGTTAGTTTAGAGGTGTGATCAAAGTCAAAAGAAGGGTAGCAAGGGCTCCTAAACGAAGTAACGTGTTCAAGTCTCAACGATTTGGTCTTGAAGATGGCTGGAAATCCAGCCCTTCAGCCTTCCTGGGTAGATTAATGATGATTTTATTTTGCAGTGACAGGCACCTCTGTAAGGTATAGATAACTCTTAAGGGAAAAAATGTGTATTTAAATAAAATCTTCATTGCAGCAACTCTGTCACTTCACTTGTAGGAACACTACTTCCTCAGTATATGTTAGTTAAGGTTCTTCTCAGGTAGACAGACAAGAATGAAAAGCAGTAAAAAGGTCACACTGCAACCTCTGTTCATTTTGGAATGCAGCTACAGAGGTATCATATTCACATACTTATTTGTCTCAATGAATGGTGACTAATAAACAAATTATATGGAGTTGACCATGAAAAAATATCAGTTGATGGAATTATTCCTTAATCTGAGATCAGTCTTTCATTTTTAGTGTTTTAAATTTGAACTCTTCCCTTTTTATGCCATTCCTTCTAAACAGTGCCAGTGTGAAGGTTCATGTATCTATGCCATATTTGTTTGTATAGTACACTTCTTTCAGAAGGGATTTTGTATAAAATAGGGTGATTCATTCACATACATACTAATATAAACAAAAGAATATAAAGCTTCGGTATAACAAACTGTCAATCAGTATAAATTGATAGAAACTTAGACTTTTCATGTGTCACTGACATGAACAGGAGTGAAGGACCAGCCTAAGCCACAAGCAGTTCAAGAAATACATGCTATCCTCACACATTGCGTTTGGGCTCCCCACCTCTGTATTTGGTGTGGAAATCACCTAGTTCTTTATTTTCTTCCCAGGAAATAGGTAAGACAACTTAGCTGCCTTTCACAAGTTATACCAGTCTAAGAAATTTTCTGCAGTTCATCATGAAACTGGAAAAGTGTGTAGCTGGTGTGAGAACTGTAAGAAATAGAGTCTTGTAGATAGGCTCCCTTCAGGTCAACAGGCAAAGAACTCACTGTAAAGCTAAGCCTCATTAGCTGTGTTGATGTTGCATAAGCTTCATACAATGCTTCAGAACATTAGATTTTTTTCAGTTGCTAGTTTTGGTTGGTTGTTGCTTGAAGAATTGCCCATTGCTGTGGTTAAAAACAAAACAAAACAGAACAAAAATGACTAATTCTAAAGGCTCGATTTTATCTCCCTGATTTTTAAACAAGTTTTTTACAAAATAATTTCTGATTTTTAATATTGAAAACCCAAACAAACAAAAATCAGACCAACAAACCAAAGAAAACAAAAGAGACAGCATCAGGTGACTCTGTGATTTAAATATGAAGTTTGGAGACCAAGTTCTGCTCAAGCTTGCTTGTTCAAGCACTCCCCTTCAATTTATGCCAGATGTGTAACCTTCCTATCTCACTTTTTCCAGTACCAGAATAAGGATGATCAAAAATAGCAGGAGCCTTAGAAGGCCTGATACAAATAATTCCAGCCTGATCTGAGATTGTTCGTATTGCTGATTAGCTGGCCTTTGGATTTATTTTTTTTTCAGCTTGTAAGCTTTCATTATTACAGAACTATTATTTATCAGAAAATGGGATGGAAGTGACTATTTCCCCTAACTTGGACTGCTTCAGAGCATGTCATTTTGTGGCAAGTTCAGTACTCAATAGGCACTCAATTGGCTTCTATCATGTCCCTGTTTTTTAGGTTGTGCTGTCAGTGGTCATCCAACCCCAAATATCACCTGGCTTTACTCTGGTGAGCCTCTCAGTTTACAACATCATCTCCTGGCATCAGACCGGATTCTTCAGATACTCAATGTCAGTGACTTCACGGATGGTGAATTCAGCTGCCTTGCTCAGAATGAGGCTGGTTTACTCACACAAAAAGTGTCCCTAGCTATACAAGGTAACATTTCAGTTTCAGTCCTGCTCCCCTGCGAAGCTCTTGCCATGGACTTCCCTGCACTGCCTTTCTCATCTTGAATTTCTCCTCCCTGAAGCTATTGCCTTGCATATTAGGAGGTAGATGTTTTGATGCTTCATTGCCGTGGATATAGATTTGCAGGACTACCATGTGCCTCACAGTCTCTTCGGTTTTACTTTACCAAGGTGACACTATTTCTGGCCTCCTGAGCATAAAACACACCTTACTGATTCAAGCTGTACTTAGGCTGAGTCATGACAGTTTTCTTGTCTAGAAATTCTAGAAAGAAATGTCGCAGTTTAAAGCCCTAAAACTGGAAGCCCCTCTGCTAAAGTCAGCATTTCACAGTGTCTTCTTGAAAACTATTCATTTGTAAAAATGCTGGAACAGTTATTGTTATAGTTATCTTAGAAATAAGGTGAAGGTGATAAAGCCATAGAACAAAGTGATGCAGGTGGGTTGGAACAGAATATGCAGCTTTTGTTGCTCCAATTATCGGTGATGGAGTGGTGAGGAATTTAACTTTTCCTTTAATTTTACCGTAAAATTTTATGCATGTTGAAACTCCCCCATTTATTCTCAGAACAGATGATCTATATAATCTACCTGATGAGAAGCACACTGCTAAAAGACCATAGAGTCATAGATACTTCTCGTAACCACAGTTACCAATATCTTCACTAAATCACACTTTTAAAAATATATATGCAACATCCTGCATAACTGCCATCTGGCTTCACTTAACTGTTGTGCTACAATACTCACTTTCCATGCTTGATGCCTCTAAGCACCAAAAAGCTATGTTTGTTACACCAAAGACCGCCAGTGGTTTACATCAGGTGCCCTGTAGGCGTAGGTAACTCCCTGTCAGTGAGTCTATATATTGCATCTCAGAGATGTTCTCAACTCCCTCTTTTTTTATTGACTACTACTGTAAATTTCTAAGTGTTAACACGTCTTCTCCACACTTTTTGGCAGAATACCGGTGGTCAGTGAACCAACTGACAGCTTGTTCAGCTTCCTGCGGCCACAGAGGGGTGCAGCTGCCCCAGCTGAGATGCTTACTGGATGGGGCCGAAGTCAACACGTCCTACTGCGGAGACACACCCAAGCCATCTCTGCAGCCTGTCACGTGTAACAGAAGAGACTGCCCTTCACGGTTTGTCTGTCTCATGTGAAAATGTCATACATGCATCTAAGATGTGCTTGAAGAGTTATTTGCAGAACCACCAGCCTCTCTGGTGCCTGTTAGAGAAGGAATTTATGAGTGCTTAACCTAGACAGGTGGGATTTTGTAGCAAAGTTTGTAGAAAACATGGACAGTACATGGTAGAAAGAGAGTTTGTTCCCTTCGGTAATTGGGTTAGAAATTACGGAGACACTAATATTTGCCTTTTAGTTGTAAAGTTCACAGCTTGAATTGTCTTGTGTGATTCCAGCCTCACCCTATATTGTGTCTGTTCTGAGCACTGTACATCATTTTATCACCCAGGTTTTTTGTGTTACACGTGGCTTCATAACAGTTTGCGCAAACAATATAACAGACAAGAAACTTTAATAGCTACTTTGCAGTTTTGAGTTCCTGTGTTTGCCTGAACATCAATGTGGGCAGGACTGTAACAGGGTGGAAATATCTTTCGTAAAACAGGCACATCCCATCAGATCTAGTAGGCATGAGGAGGGTTCAGAATGAGTTTTGCCTCTTTCTGGAGTTTGCTAGCTTGTGGCTACCCTGTAATTGTAACTCTCTGTCTTTGTAGTCCCTGCTTTTTACTTACTGTTAAACACAAAGGACCCAGGACAGCTTGCAAGACTGCCAGTTACACTTGGGTCTTCCTCTGCCTCAGCTCAAATCCTGTGTTCAGTTTTGGGTCCCCAAAGAAAGAAGAAAGATGGAGAAGCTGGTGAAGGGTCTGGAGCACAGGTGCTGTGAGGAGCATCTGAAGGAGCTAGGGTTTTTTAGCCTGAAGAGAAGGAGACTTAGGGGAGACCTTATTGCTCTCTACAACTACCTGAAAGGAGGTTGTAGTGAGGTGGGAATTAGTCTCTTTTTCCAAATAAGTGACAAAACAAAAGGAATACGCCTCAAATTGCACCGGGAGAGATTTAGATTGGCTAGCAGGAAAAGTGTTGTCAAGCATTAGAACACTTTGCCCAGAGAAGTGGTTTTGTCATCATCCTTGGGGATATTTAAAAGATGCGTAAGTGTCATGCTTAGGGGCATGGTTTAACAGTGGACTTGATGATATTAAAGGTGATTTCCTACCTAAATGATTCTATGATTCTACCCTCCACAAAAGCTTTCCTTCTCTGACAATCTTTGGTGTAAAGATGAATACATCCTGAGCGCCTATCCCTCCCTTTGAAAAATGTCCTGCTTCTGGAATTCTGTAGCTCCTTAGCTGAGATTTGTAAATACTTTTTGGTGATTTCACTCCCTCCTTTCCCTTACTTCCAATGTGGATACAGTATACAAGCACTTAAAAGTAGTCAGGATCTCAAGAAAAATTTCATATAAATTCCCTCATTCAACAGTGATTTGGGACTTGTATTAAAAAAAAGATGAGGCAAGGAGACATGCTAAGCAGCCCAGTTGTAAGTGGCCAGATTCAGCAGTCTTTCTGTGTCTTGGGTATATTGATGTTTCTGTTGAATTACCTTTTAAGATACATTCCTAGTCTTCTTCACAGGCAAATGTTTACGGACTTGCCAGCTGAGTCACAAGTGAGAAAACAAAAGAGATTTGAGGAAATATGGAACACACCCATTAGTAGCAGTTTTCCTTGGTAATGGCAGAAAATTCCGTAGGAAGAGTTTATGCCTTTTTATACGTTCCCTAAATTGTAACACAACCCAAAATCCTCCCTCTACTCCTGAAATGTAAGCTTGGAAATAAAAGTTGATTGATATGAAAAGCAGAGCTTTATGAGCCGTACAGAAATTTCAGGTTCAACCTCACCAAATTGCTTGAAAAAAGTACCAGTGTTTTTGTTTTCCATGTTGGAAGTGTGTTTGTTTACGCTTGTTTCTGTGACCATGGGAGTTAATCACCTGCAGTAGGCTGAAAAATAAAGATGAATACCTCTCCATGGAACTGGAGAATGACTGTTGCCTATTTTGTAAAGTAATCATAAACACTGCTGATGAGAGATGCGATAGGCAGTATTTTACTTCCAAAACCACACAAATCCTGCCAAGTATTCAGTGACTTAATGAAGCAAACTGCTGACTTGACAATAAAACTGTTCAGGAAACTAGCAATCAGTGGCATTCTTCCTATTCCTACCTCACTCCTTCCCAAACCCAACTGTACGAGTGTTTCACTTAATGATCCTTAAAGTACAGAATGTATTAGACTGCTATTTTCTGTTGTTACAGCCTTTTCACTACTTAGACTGCTAGTACATGGGGTTCAGAGCCTCAGCCTCAGCTAGTGAATACATGGCCTGAGCTCAAGAGGAAAGAAGAGTGTCCTCTATCCCCTGGGCTGACTATCCTTGAGCAATCTTCAGGCTTTTCTGGATTATCCCAGCTGTCAGGGGTACAACAGAGCAGGGAGGCACCAGGAGGACCTGGCAGGCTTTTGGCTATTGTCTCAGCAGCAGGTTCAAAGCAGCCTGTAAGCTACTCCAGCAATTTTGCAGAGATATAATTTTCCCTGCTAAAGGGTGCTACTGGGCTAGCCTTTGCTGTCATTGTGACTGTAGCCTCTGACCGAGGCAGTTTTCATCTTCTGTGCAGTTTTCAGTGGCTACTATGGGAGTCTGAGACACACAGCACCTTCCAGGATTGCATCCTAAATGAACCAAACTATTGTTGCCTGTCTTTGGCCCAGTACATAAAGACCTGATGATGACAATGATTCTTCAGATGGTGACACATAGCTGCTCCCTGACTTGTTTGCCTTTCTCTCACAGATGGATGGTAACATCATGGTCTGTTTGCACACGGAGCTGTGGTGGAGGCATCCAGATGCGGCGAGTGACATGTCAGCGCCTGACAGCAAAAGGCAACTCTGTCACAATGTCAAATGAGGCTTGTGCCCGGGTGTCCAAGCGCCCTGTGGACACACAGAACTGTAACAGGCAGCCCTGTGTTGAGTGGGTGGCCTCCTCCTGGGGCCAGGTAAGGAACGAGGCAGCAGTCCAAAGATAGCCTCATAGTGTGAACTAGAAAAAAAGAGACAGAAAATAAGGAGAGTGATTTTGCAACCTGGCGTCTTTAGGTTATAATTTACAGGCCTTTGAGGAGGCAAATAATTTGCTCAGCTCTTACAACTCTGTATATGATGCACTATATGCTTGGATTTCTATAGTTTCCTACAATCCCTAGAAATGCTGCTCGTGAACAGGACTTTTACTGAAAACCACTGTATCATCTCGAGTAGAAAGGTCTGCAGTTTCTTGTTATAGTGACATATCTGGGAAATAGTCTTCTTCAAGTGTTAATTCCCCTTACCAGACAGTGAATGTGTTTCACCCTTGGCTGGCAGGAGTCGGGATTGATGACTGTGATAAGTTCGGGGTAGGAGGATTTTGCAACAATCCAGTTTTACAAAGTTGCTGATGTTGCCTAAAAATGTGAAAAAGTGTGAGTTTTCTTGATTTCCTTCATGATGAAACACAGAATGGAAGACTAAAAGCATTTTCAGACTACTTCATGCCACTTTGCAGATCTTCAAATTCTCTCTTTGAAGATTGCATTGCATCAGATTTTTGTTACAGTGTTGGCAGTAAAAAGTGTCTTCAGCTACTAGAATGTGTTATTGTTCACTACTTGAAAACAACTTCATTTAACTCTCAAAAGGTGGTTGAGTTAGTGTATCATGTTTCTGAGCAAAGCTTGGAATTATCCTTTTATATGAAAGAAGCAGATTTTCACTCCCTGTGGAATTCCAGGAAAGGATTGGATTAACTCTACAAAAACCTAATTACCTCTTTCTTATTTTCCCATGACATACTCAGCTGAAACAGTTAGTTAGTTCAGAATTAATTTCTTAGACCTCTGTGCATTATCATATAATATTTCTTCTACCAAGCTTCAAAATAATCAAGTTCCACACGATTCTATACTGCTCAGTCTGCAAGTCAGAAGACTGTTACACAGGAACTCAACACTGGCTCAGTGGATCTATGACTTTTTTGATAGTGTGGTGGGTTATCAGGTCCCTGTTGTACAGGTATAGTGACCAACTTTCCTAGTTCACAAAGAAAATAAACAGACTACCTATTCTACTGCCATCTCTAGAATTAATTCCTTTTCTTCATTTTTTGTTACTGGCATTTTTGTCTCCACTGTATAATCCTATAGTGTTTTTAAACTAGTGACTTGGGCTTGCTGGTGATGAGGACTGCTAACCCTGCAGATAACTGAGAAGTGATCCACCTACTACAATGAATGACATTTCCAGTGGGAGAATTGACTCTGACCAGCTGGAAACCTGACAGTCATTTCTCTTTCCCAGTTGTCAGGGGAGAAAAAAATAGCAGGTGGAAGGAAGCATTATTTGAGGAGTGTGTGGTAGTGTGAAACAGGGCTCCTGCAGACGAGGGGATGGAGGTGGCAGGGCCACCTGCCTCACACTAACATTCCCTTATTCAGCCCTGAGTTTGGTCTTGAATATAATTTCCAGATACAAAGAAAAACAGTTTTCTAACAGTTGATATATTTTCAGAAGGCCACAAATAGATGCTTCATACCTATAGCTAATTACATTTTTAACAAAGAAGAGGATTAGAAAAGTTAAATGGAAACATGTGATTTTAAGCTTGAATAGTATAGCCACAGTATCAGAGCAAGCTTGCAAATTTTTTTCTGTCAGTTATGCTTTTGTTTATTGTCCTTAAATGCTTTTAGATTATTAAATAGAATGGAACATGTTCTTGGTTCACTGCATTCTTAGTTATTTGGCCATAAATTGTGATAGTGCAAGCTGCAAAATGCACAGCAAAAATAATGTATTGAGATTTCCTGAGTGGATCATAGGCTCTTGGCTACTGACATGAGAACATTTAATTTGCCCTAGAAGATGTATGCAAAATGGAACTAGTAAAGAGAAGAGGTAATGAATCTACAGGGCAGATACAGAAATGCAGTTTCAGTGCTGCTGGAGGAGAGTGAGGTAGAGCAGAAAATGGCTGCACCCTCAGCCTTCAAAACCTACAAAGGTGCAGAAAGTACTGGAAATCTCAACAGTCACTGAATGGCAGTGTGCAGTTTATTTCACTAGCAGTTGTATAAAACAGGAACATGCCCCTGCCTTTTACGTCCCTAAAGTGATTTTCCTGCGTTCACAGTGTAACGGGCCTTGCATTGGACCACGACTGGCTGTACAGCACAGACAGATATTTTGCCAGACCAAAGACGGGACTTTTGTGTCATCTGATCAATGCAGTGCCTTACCAAGGTAGGACAGGAACCTCTTATGTCTGAATCCATAAACCTTTTCAGAGATACTGAATGAACTAGTGACTGAACTGACAACTTATGTGTTTCCCTTACATAACAAAGAGGTCATGCTGCAACATGTGCAGTTATGTGTTACAAATGTCATCAGGCTTAAACCCAGGCTTCCCTGTTTGTTCCTAGGACATCCAGGCTCATTGGCCTGAAAAAACTGGAAAGTCTCCTATGCATGCCAAATCCTGACTGAAAGGCTGCGCTATCTCTTCTTAAGTTGCCAGTCTTCTTTCTTACTTGTTTAAATACAAACTCTGATGGAAAAAAGGGACTCCACAGCTTTTATTTTTCTGCATATAAACTCCACTCTCAACATTGTAAGGGCATTTGACTGACATGAGCCTTAGGTATGTAAATCATGACTGATCATGACTGAAAGCTAAAATAATTGGCTCATTGCTTCCCACTCACACATTTTCATAATCTTTGAGACAAATAGATATGAAAAGATATGAAAGTTTGCCTTTGCATTTTCTGGGAGACTGTGTTGAAAGGAAAAGGGAGTTTTCTCCCCACGGGCTCTAAAGGCATAAAAAAGTTACCAGCTCCTGCTGGGCCACACTGGTCACCACTTACTGCACATTTCAGCGAACCTCTGGTTTGGGCCTTCATGGAAAAGACATTTCAGTCAAGTCCTCAAGCAGTTCAAATGGTCATTTAACCATTTAACTAGTATTGGTATACCAGTGTGTGCCCACTGAGGGACTGGTCCTTGAGAGCAGATAAAAACTTCCCTTTGAAGACCTGATCCATATACTGCTCTGAGTGAATTACCTTCAGGATATGCAAAGCTTGGTGTTCCTCCATCCCTCCCTCCCTCCTGCCCACAGGCCACTGAGCACCCAGAACTGCTGGACCGATGCCTGTGGTGTGCACTGGAAGGTCAGCCTGTGGACTGTCTGCACGGCTACATGTGGGAACTACGGCTTCCAGTCCCGGCGCGTGGACTGCATGCACATCCGCACCAACAAGCCTGTGATGGAGCATCACTGCTCCTGGAGGCCAAGACCATCAAATTGGCAGCGCTGCAACATCACACCCTGTGAAAATGGTACTTTGCTGAAAGGAGGGGAGGCAGAGCAGTGCGGGGTTAGGAAAGAAGACAGAGCTGTCTCTCAGAAATGCAGCACTGGATCTTGCAGCTGGGCTTCCTGGGGAACCACCAGCCTGAATATCTGCAAAATCTAATGTACAAAACTCAGCATCCCAGAGAGGAATGCTGCCCATAGTGGCATTTTACACACAAAATTACACACAGAATTAATAAGGTTGGAAGAGACCATGGAGATCATCAAGTCCAACCTTTACCTAGGTTAACAACCTATCCAAAATCAGTCTAACATCTATACCATCTAAACCATCTATACCATCTAAACCATACCACTAAGTTCATCATCCAACTTATCCTTAAACACATCCAGAGATGGTGATTCCACCACCTCCCTGGGAAGCCCATTCCAGTAGGGGATCACTCTCACTGTGAAAAAGTTCCTCCTGCTACCCAATCTAAACCTCCCCTGGCACAGCCTAAGACTGTGTCCTCTCGTCCTGTCACTGGGAGCCTGAGAGAAGAGACCGATCCCCACCTGACCACAACCTCCTTTCAGGTAGTTATAGACAGTGATAAGGTCACCCCTGAGCCTCCTCTTCTCCAGGCTGAAAAACCCCAGCTCTCTCAGACGCTCCTCACAGGGCTTGTGCTCCAGCCCCTTCACCATCCTCGTTGCCCTTCTCTGGACACGTTCCAGCAACTCAATATCCTTCTTAAACTGAGGGGCCCAGAACTGGACACAGTACTCGAGCTGTGGC
>VXBA01001229.1:34682-51797 GCA_013399895.1 Serilophus lunatus
ACCCGGCACTTGGATTTATTAAACCTCATGCTATTGGACTCAGCCCATCCATCCAGCCTGTCAAGGTCTCTCTGCAGAGCCCTCCTTCCCTCTGACAGATCAACACTCATTCCAAGCTTGGTGTCATCCGCAAACTTACTAATAACGGATTCCATCCCCTCACCCAGATCATCAGTAAAGATATTGAATAAAACCGGCCCCAACACTGATCCCTGAGGGACCCCACTGGTGACCGCCCTCCAACATGACACCATTTACCACCACCCTCTGAGCTCAGCCATCCAGCCAATTCTTAACAGAGTAAACCTGTCTAAGCCACAATCCATCAGTTTCATCAGGAGTTTATTATGGGAGACAGTATCAAAGGCTTTACTAAAATCAAGATACACTACATCCACAGGTTTCCCCTCATCGATCAGATTTTTTGGGAATGGTGTTAGCACTCGGATTGTACTAATTATTGTGCTAATAATTTGTACAGACTTCTGGAGTGAGTCCAGAGGAGGGTCTCCAAGTTGTTCAGAGGGAGGGAGAATCTCCCTTTTAAGAAAATGCTGGGAGAACTTGGGTTGTTCAGTCTGGAAAAGAGGTGACTTAATTTCAGCTTTCCTGTACCTGAAGGGAATCTACAGAAATGATGGGGCAAGACCATTTACAAGAGTGTGTACTGATAAGAAAATGGGGAATGGCTTCAAAATGAAAGAAAGTAGGTTTAGCTTAGATATTAGATATTGGGAAAAAATTCTCTACTATGAAGGTGGTACAGATTGCCCAGGGAAGTTATGACCCATCCCTGGAAGTGTTCAAGGCTAGGTTGCTGTGAGCAAGCTGGTCTAGTAGAAGGTGTCCTTACCTATGCCATGGGGGTTGGAACTACATGATCTTCAAGATCCTATTCCAACCCAAACCATTCTGTGATTCTATGATTAACTTTCAGTTAATGGTACAGTCAGAAAGAAAAACATGAATCACAACTAGACTTATGTCTGTAGTCCAAATCCAGTAGGTAAGTGGATGATCGGAAATCCATGCAAGGCTGCTTTCTTTCAGGTGACAAGCAAGAAATTAGCCTTGCCAAAGGACTAGAAAAGTTACCAATATTAGAAAAATGAACCAACAAAAGAGAACAGATGATGTGTCTGTTTGGAAATGGTGCTCCCATCCTCTAATTTGCAAGTGAGTTAGTGTGCAATCATTGCAGAAGCAGCAGCAGAACCCCCTGTGCTTCCTACCTCTGGCACTCTCTCTCAGGAGAGGCAAAGAGGAATACATAGGTCCAAACGCGTGATGAGTTCGAGTGACTCTAAGGGAAGTTGAAGGGATAAGGGGTACCAAGCTTACAGGTACCAAGCAAGACCTTTGCTATCACTCTCACTTCCTTTCACTATATAGAAAAATCCCACATCTGAATAACAGTGAGGTTATTTGGCACAGACATCGTTGGAGAGAGCTGTACAAGTGCCCTGTGTTGTTTCCCCTTTCCCTCAGGAAACAACACCCCAAAGGTCTTGGACAGTTTTCCAACCTGGAGCTAAAAAGCAGTAGGCTGTGGGCCTCAAAACCTGTCCAAATGATACCAGAATCTAAGCCCTAGGAGAGCTGGAAAACTGTCTTAACATCTTCATGCTGGGCTGTGTCCTGCAATACATGTGAAAAACACCACAACACAACACCCAGTCAGCTCCTGGCTTTTCAAATTTAACAGGCAGGCCTAAGTGTCTCTGAGCTACTCTGTTTTATTTGCTACTTCATCTCTGGTTTAACAACTGTTAGGAAAGTCCTAGAGCTTCTCTAAAACGCTCGTAGATGGCAAGCTGACAGAGTGTTGGATCAGCTTCAGAAGCGCTCTCCCCAGGCTCTGAAAGCAAAGGTTGCCCACTGCATTCTCCTTTGAACAATTGGTGTTTGCAGCAAGTCAAGCTCACACTCACAGTGAGACCTCCCAACACACATATCCTCCTCTTGGCCACCCAAGGAAATGTTCTCAGGTAAGAAATCCTTCTTTCATTGTTTCATCATTGTTTCTCTTTTTTTTTTTTCCCCCTTTGGCAGTGGAGTGCAGAGACACCACAAGGTACTGTGAGAAAGTGAAGCAGCTCAAACTCTGCCAGCTCACCCAGTTTAAGTCACGTTGCTGTGGGACTTGTGGAAAATCTTGAAGATAGACAAAATGAAAATGGAGGAACAAGGGGATCACAGCCTTTGCTTTACTGAGGCAAGGTCTTTTACAGAAAATACAAATAGAATGGAAATATCTTTTTCATTTTATTTATTTATTTCCCTTAAAAAAAAAAAAAAAGAACACCTTTTACCGAATAATTGTTGTAAAGGGTCTTGAAAAGTTCTCCGTTCTATTAATCTGAGAGACAGAATGCAGCAAAACATGGCCATGAGGGTAGACCACAAATTGTCATAGCAACTGATGCCAGCAGCAATGGGCGTGAGAGGAGTGGGATTTCCCCGTAATTCATGTGCATGCCTGAGGGATACACCAAGAGACAGGTGAGAAAGAAGACCAGAGTAAAAACCTAGCATCACATTACAGAATCACAGAATCATCAAGATTGGAAGAGATCTTGAATGTCATCTAATCCAACTAACAACCCAGTGCCACCATAATCACCCCTAAATTGTATCCCTGATTGCCACATCCAGTCACCTCTTGAGCACATCCAGAGACAGTGACTCAATCACCTCTCTGGGCGACTTAATCCAATGCCTGGCCAATCTTTCAGTGAATTTTTTTTCTACTTTCTAGTGTGATCCTCCCCTGGCACTACTTGAGGCCCTTTCCCTTCATCGTTTCATCTGAAAAATTGCAGAAGAGACCAACTGCCACCCCACCATAACCTCCTTTCAGGTAGTTGTAAATACCAATGATGCAGCCCCTGAGCCTCCTCTTCTCGCAGCTAATTAACCCCAGCTCCCTCAGCTGTTCCTTAGAGAATGTGTTTTTTAGACTTTTTACCAGTTTTGTAGCCCTTTCCTGGACATGCTCCAGCACCTCAATGTCTTTCCTGCAGTGAGGGGCCCTAAACTAAACACAGTGTTCAAGGTGAGCCGTCACACTGCCGGGTACAGCAATACAATCACTTCCCTAGTCCTGCTGGCCATCCTATTCTTGATACAGGCTAAGGTTTCATTGAGTTTCTTGGCTGCCTGGGCACCACTGACAAACCAGGTGTCAACCAACACTCCAAAGGTCCCTTTCTACTGAACAGCTCTCAAGCCACTCTTCACCAACACTGTGGCATTATTACATGGGGTTGTGGCTCAAGGGCAGGACACAGCACTTCTTCTTACTGAAACTCATGCAGTTGTCCTCAGCCTACCAATTCAGTCTGCCAAGCCTCCTCCGCAGAGACATCCTTCACTCCAATAGACCAATACTCCCACCTAATGTGGTGTCATCTGCAAACTGAGGATGCACTCAATCTCCTCAGCTTGACAAGTCATGGTGAATTGGAGCAAAACTGAGGGTTTTTTTGTGGTCAGTGCTAGGTTCATGACATTAAACTCTTTCAAACTGGTTTGCTTAAAAAAATAACTGGCAATGAGTTATCTTAGTACAAATGAGTTTTCAAAAAATAGTATTTCTAAGCATCAGTGTATCTTTTTATTTAAAAAAGAATGATTCCTTTCTGTATATGTAAATGTGTATCTATTCTGTATATTTATTAGGATTTCTTGTATAAAAAGTGCAATATTAATAACTGTACATTATTTTGTTCAGATAAAAACTGTTTTGTTTTCTTTTTAATCTCCCCAGATTTTTGTTCCTCTAGGATCAACAATAATAATGTACTTCTCTTAATTCTAGTAGCATTTGCATTTAATTGGGGATCTGCTTCACTGTGCATAGTGTGCTTTATACACTGTGACATAGGGGAGGGATTATGTTTTTAACTTGTGAAATTATAGTTATGCATGGAATGAAGGACAATTCCTTAACAACATAATCATAACAATGATGAGGAGGAGGATGTGATGGATATGTCTGGTACATTAGTTAACAAAAAGCAGTATTTGGAAATATTTTCTTTTGCTTAAAAGCAAAACATGTTAAGGTGATCACATGTTCCTTAGTATCTGTGTAACCATGCACAGGATAAACACGAAGGATGCAGTCTCGAGGGTCAACTGCATTGTCTCTGCACAGTGATTTAATTTCATGTGTCTG
This sequence comes from Serilophus lunatus, assembly GCA_013399895.1. Taxonomy (NCBI): domain Eukaryota; kingdom Metazoa; phylum Chordata; class Aves; order Passeriformes; family Eurylaimidae; genus Serilophus; species Serilophus lunatus. Next base: position 38,863 of record VXBA01001229.1, read on the forward strand.
TCTTCTGAATTGTGACTTGCCAGCATCTCAGTGATATAAGGATTATTGGATATTTTATGAAAGGATGCTTTTCTTCTCTAAAGAGAAAACCAAACAACAAACTTGTATTTATATAATATTTTGTACATGTAATGCAGGTTACTTATTTAACTATTACTGTCTGATATGTTGGGGTTTTTTAATCTTAAAAGAAAAGCCAAAGTAGCAAAGCTGTTGAAGTTCTTTGTCTTTACTCTGTATTACAGTAGCAGCACATAATACATCTGTTACACAAAGTACACACAATGTACCTGCCTTGGGGAAAGAGGACATCTAGACTCATTTTTAAAGGCCTCCAGCCATTAAGATCCTGCACCCTGTCTTGGAGATACGTTGTAATTCTTTGTTTGCCTTTCTTTATTCTCTTTTGCTAATGTCTTGCTTCTATGGCTCTTGCAGAAGTATAAAGCTATCACTGATGGTCCAAGGATCAGCAATGGTTCAAGACATAACTATCCTCAGCAGCCTATAGCTTGAAAAAACACCTATTATTTCAACAACCTTATGGGTTGCTGCTGCCTTCAGTAATAAAGCTGCCATTTACCTGATGCACCTGAACCATCAGGTATATACATAGACAGAATTCTAGTAATGGCCAGAATTGAAAGGGGAAAGAGGAAAAAAGTTAATAAAGCTAAAACATTTATTTTAACAAAGACAAAATTCAGTTTGGAACTCAGCTGGTTCTTCCTGTTGGCCTTTTCAAACAAAAAAAATTTTTGACTTCTGAAAGGCCTCAGTGATTTTGCCCTGTTTTACAGATAGTTTCCCTTTTATGACATTCCTGCATATGTTTTTAGATCATTAAACTGCAAGAAAATAACACTCACAAATTTATAAACTCAAACAGATAATCAAGTCAAAGACCAGACCTAAGACTTCAAAGCAACAATACTGAAGGCAACGGGAATTTTGTCATTCACTTTGAGTAAAACAAGTATAGAAGCTGGCATTGATATAGAATGAACAGCAGACTAGCTTAGCTTCCCAAGAGAGTAATTATTCACTTTTCTACGTATGGTCTTTGTCATAAAAGCCTTCAAAAGCTTCAAAGCAAGCTTACAGTTTTGTTCTCCGTCATAATTTTCCTTGCAAAAGAAAAACAGTTCTGGAACAAACAGAAAAATAGTGCTGAAAGGTTCTCCACAGAAGACCTACTCCTGGCTCCTCTTATGTGGCAAAGTAAGCACAACCAAACTACTTCAGGCATCTATGTCTGCATGTGTGATCTTAAAAAAATAGAAGACACAGAGAGACTTCTCCAAAGTAACCTTTAGCTGGCAATTTTCTTCCTGCCGTCTGGCTGTAGTCATATGGACCACAGTTGAAGCTTTTTGAGTTTTTAAATTACTCTTCTTCTGGCAAACTACCTTATCAAATAAAAGGCTAGTGATCACCTTGCTATCTGTTTTGTGCTCAAACACTGATTTGTTAATGAATTTGTTTATTCTGTATGAGCATAGGCTGATGCCTCTAGTTGTAGAATAAAGTGAACAAAAAACTTACTCTTTTCCAGAGTTTCAGAACTGTAAAAGCCCTCCAAAGTTTTTAATGACAACTTTCAGTAAATCACTGAGCATTTCAGCCGGTAGTTGAGCGAATTAGCTTCATTCATTAAGTTACCTAATTTTTAACAGAGACAATTTCAAACTGTTTTGAATGTCAGATTTTTCTCGCAGAGTACCAGTGTATACAGATGGAAAGCTCAGCACTGCCAATGCCAACTATGGCTCTGCATATTAACTGCAAGTGACAGTTTGGGAATCATCAATTTGACCATTCCCTTCATCCTGTTTTTTATAGGCATATATATCAATAGTATTATGTATTAACTGTCCACTTTTGTGGAAACAAAACAAAAGAACCTGTCATATACTGAGTTTGCACAAATCTGAGGGAAAGGAGGAAATCAGACCTCCTTTCTCTACTGCCTTATACATTTCTCACACCAAAAGCATAGTGGATAATCATAGTTTCACCTACATTGCTTTCCACTATCTCCACCCAACATCTCACCTCCAGTAAATCAGAATCAAGTTCACTCATTTTAAGAATGTTTTTTATAAAGTTTTCACTAAAGCATTTCAATAATATGCAACCTAAGTCACTATCCAGATTTATAAGGAAAAAACACGTACCAGCACCTTCTCTTCTGATTGAAATACTTATTTCTATTCTCACCTGCATTTTCACTGAGATACAATAGTTGTTCCCATTCTCAACTTCACATGTGAAGTCATGAAGACCTAGATGGTCTGTGAAATCCCAGCCACTTTTATTTGCCAGAATGGTTACAAAAGCTGGAACAGCCTCTGCTGAGCCATCCAGTGCACTTTGAGGTGATTAAGACAGCAAAGCTGAAAGTATGCAAGTGCCTTCGCATTATCAATGTTTATCTGGAAGAGTTTTTTCAAATTAAAAAAAAAAAAAAAAACCACCTGACAAAGCAGAGCACAAAGTAACTCGTTAAATGTATTTAAAACAGAACAGTGGTTCCTCATTGATCTGACTTTGTACACTAGTTCCTGCTCATATAGAGAAGGCTTTTTGCAGGGAGTTACAAGGTAATCAGAGCAAAAAAAATTGCATCTGAACAATAAAAAAGTTGTGGGAAGGGGAAGATGAAACAAAATCAAGCTGTAAGTACTATTGCTGCAGATACTGAGGGCAAAATACAGACCCTATCACTGACATGGAATGTAGCATAAAGTAGTAAATAAAAGTGTGAAGGTTGAAGTATTTGCTGCCAATATGACCAGCTATGACCTCAATCAGATGTGATTCATTCTTGTGAGAATCTTGTCAGTGCTTTTTTGTTTTGGTTTTTAACGTAATAAGCCCACTGGACATGCTTTGCCCTTTATGCATACCAGCTTTACACTGCTGCCTGCCTTTGGCACTGAGGCTCATGAGTGCACTTATTGACAGACATAAACACACTTCCAGCACACAGAAACAGGGGATTGCATGGCAACAACTTCAGTGTCCCTCTCTGACTCTATACCAGTCTGTGAATTCTGCAAGTTATACTGCGTCGGGCTGCTCTGAGTTGCACATGTTGCTTGTCCATGAAGTAGAGCAGATGGGAAGGAGTGATACAGCACTGCATCGCAACAATCTTTGGCACCTCACTGGCTCAGTGACAAAAACCTAGAGTCATTCCTTCTTCCCTCACTTTCTTGCGTATCTCCAAAGATCTCTGCATATCTTTGACCCTGAGAGCTGATTTAATTACTAAATTTAAATACTAAAATTATTTCTTTCCAAGGAGAGACTTCATACTACGCTCCTTCAACACTCTCTTCAAAACGACTGGCTCTTCCAGCAAGAGCGGCAGCTTTGAGGAAGATGGACACCATGTTTCTAAAGGCCAGATTCCTCTGCACAGATTGTGGGTGAAGCCTACTGCAGCATCATCTTTAAACTCACACAACAAGAGTAAACTTGGTGCCACAAGATGCTCATGCCTCACCAGAAACAACGTTCTGCAGGATGCCTCCAGGCTTGCCCAGGCACACAAATACCCAGGGTACCAGGATTTTTGGCTGAATCCCTGAGATTATAGAAGGGTTGCATCACAGAAGGCAGGACTGCACCAGTCAATGCCACATTTTAACAGAGTCCTGGCAGGAGTCTCCTCTCTTAAGCAGAGCAAGTACTCTGCAAACAGGAAGGAGCACAGAAGCATTTCCGCTAGCTTAAGAAAAGGATAGGGTTTTTGAGATTCTAGAGTTTTAAGCCAACACAGGGTCTGTTGCTTGGTTGGGTTGCACTTCTCAATCCTTCCTGCTAACATACTCTTCACCCCTTGGGAGAGGGAAAAAAAGGAAAACAAAGAATGTTGTCTCAGCCTTTAAGCCCTTTGCAAAGAAAAGCTTTATATTTGTGTAGATATACAGGAAAGAATGCCATTGTATGTACATAAAATGGAAAGAGACACCAGAAAGCTGCACTCTGGTTACACAAAAATTAACTTTATTTAAGCAGTGGCAGGATGTGAACAATTCAATAGTAAGCATTTAGTGATCTACACATGCTCAGCCTGACATGGGCATGGAAACCACTCACTCCTACTACCCTTTTTAATACTATAAAGTAGTCTGCTTCAAGATCTTGCATAGTTTGTATACAAATCCCTAGGGACAGTGGCAAAGCATAAAATAATAAAACATGAGCCAGAAGGATCAGACTAGACAGACCATGAACAGCTTGCTTTCCAAGTGAGGAGGAAGAATGGGTTTCTTTTCTCTTAAGGAAGTGCTTAATGGTTGGGCTGGGGAGCTTTTGGGCTATATAGAGACTTCCCTCCACCCTGTTCAATACGCTGTTGGGTTTTTTAAAGCATAAATTATTGGTTTGAATAAATAGCCAGTAAGGTTAGGGGATGCTTCTTCTGAAACACTCTCGGAGTCAGTTTTCAAGTAATAGCATACAACCTATTGATTTTATTACCAAAAAGAAAAACCTCACTGTTAGCCCACTACATACAAATCACAGCAAATCAAATCCAGCTGTTCATGGAGGATCCCACAGGCACTTTTTTTTTTTAGCAGAGAGTAAAGCAGACCGGGGTCTGTTTGCACAGCAAAGTACTATGCTTAAGCCTGTGAGATGCCATTTGGAAGTGCCATGTGAGCCCTTTCACCAGTCTGAGAACAGTTCACACCAGCAAGCACAGCACTAGTGAGCTGGTGAAAGCAGGGAACATAGAGCTAAACACAGTGTTGCTTGTTTTAGAGTTACTGCATTTCTTCTCTGCCGTGTACAGCCTAAAACATCTGTGGGACAGAGGTGCAATCAGATGGAGAAGTGAAAACCTGGTTGTCCCAAAGCAGGTTGTCTCCGAGAGCAAGAAGAGAAGCACAAATTACCAAACTACTGCTTCCAAAGTGGGAAAGAGGCAGACATTACTAGAGTAGGGGGAAGAAGGATTTTTAGTGGGATTAGCCAAAAGCAAACTCTACTCAGAAAATTCATTGTGGAAGTTTCCTGTCCAAGTGAACCCAGACCTCAATTCTCTGCCCAAATTCTCTGGCTAAGAAAACAATCATGGCTTTCTGCAAGCTCCTACCCTCTAAAATGTAGTTTGAACTTCTCCTTAATTCAACCTTTGCACTTAAGACTTGCAAACAGATTGTGCTTTGCCCTGGAGATCTGTAGTGTTGTTGATTTCTCTTCTGTGTTTTCAGGATGCAGGTAGAAGCTATCCCTTCAAACAGTCTCTGCAGTCTACATACATGGAACTGTTTCTGTGTACAGCCAACATTTATTAGCAATGGTCACAGTAATCAATACCAGTGTAGTAACTGGCTTTGGCAGTGACATTTTTTATCCATTGTTGCTTAGCACAATCTTAGTTGTTCTTTTTCTGCATGCGTCATGGTACAACTCCCCTGGATGCCTTTCTCAACCCTGCCAAGGACAAAGCCCATTTGTTTCACCCTTTAATTTTAGCTTTTGAAACACTTTTTGATAGTAGCCTTTGTACTTCCACTGGTGTTTAGGTGTTCATGCTATTACCCATTCTTCAAAGGTAGGATGTTGACCACAGCCAACATCTGTCTCTACCCATTTGTTCACTGATTGAGAAGTGTCGTCTTGTGCTGCATCATGATTGCAAGGTCACAGAATCACAGGAAAGTTAGATGGACCACAGTGGATCATCTTGTCCAACTTCACTGCTCAAGCAGAGTCATCCTAGAGCACAGTACACAGGATCACTTCCAGATGGTTCTTGAATATCTCCAATGAGAGAGACTCCATGGCCTCTCTGGGCAATCTGTTCCAGTGCACAGTAGCCCTCACAGTAAAGAAGTGGAACTTTCTGTGCATCGATTTCTGCCTATTGTGTCTTGTCCTATGGTTTGGCACCAGCAAGAAGAGACTTGCTCCATCAACTTGGCACACTCCCTTCAGATACTTAGATACGTTGAAGAAGCTCCTCTCAGCCTCCTCAAGGCTGAACAGACTCAGCACTCTTAGCCTTTCCTTGTAAGAGAAATGCTTCAGTCCCTTAACCATCTTTGGGAATTCTGCTGGACCTTCTCCAGAAGCTCCACATCTCCCTTCTCCTGAGCATGCCAGAACTGACTACAGCACTCCAAATGTGGCCACTGGAGCTGAGTAGAGGGGCAGCATCACCTCCCATGACCTGCTGGCAATGCTCCTCTTAGTGCACCCCAGGATACCATTGGCCTTCTTGGCCACAAGGGCTTACTGCTGATCATGGAAAGTTTGTTATCCACCAGGACTCCCAGGTCCTTCTCTGCAGAGCTGCTTGCCAGCTTGCCAGCCCTCAGTCTGTACTGCTGATTGGGATTACTTTTCACAAGATGCAGAACCCTACACTTGCTTTTGTTGAATTTCACACCATTCCTCTTTGCCCATTTCTCCAACCTGCTGAAGTCCTTTTAAAGGGCTGCACAGCTCTCTGGGGTATCAGCCACTCCTTCCAACTTTGTGTTGTCAGTGAACTTGCTGAGAAGGCAACCGCCCCTTCATCCAGGTAGTTGATGAGTATGCCAAACAATACTTGAGGGACACCACTAGTAACAGGCCTCCAAATAGACTCTGTGCCACTGATTATGACCCTCTTGGATCTGCTGTCCAGCCAGGTCTCAATCCACCTCACTGTCCACTCATCCATTCCACACTTCCTGAGTTTGTCTTTGAGGATGTTGTAAGAAATAGTGTTGAAAGCCATTTTGAAGTTGAGATAGACAATATCCACTTATTTCCTCTCATACATCCAGTTAGTTTTTTCATCATAGAAGGCAATCAGGTTGGTTAAGCATGATTTCCCTTAGGTAAATCCATCACCTTCTTGTCATCCATGCAAACAAAGATGGCCTCTATCATAAGGTGCTCTTTCAGCTTTCCAGGGATTGAGGTGAGGCTGACAGGCTGGTAGCTCCCCAGGCCCTCTTTTGTGTCCTTTATGAAGACTGAGGTGACATTTGCCTTCTTCTAGTCCTCGAGGACATCACCACAACCTTTCAAAGATGACCATGAGCAGCCCAGATGTAGTGTCTATCAGCTCTCTCAGCACTCATGGATGCATCCCATCAGGGCCTACGGGCTTGTGGATGTCAAGATTGCCTAGCTGTTCTCTAACCCAATCCTCTTTGGTCAAGGGAAAGTGTTCTTCCTTCTTTTACCTTGTTTGCCTGAGTCAGAGATTCCTGAGGGCTGGTCATGTCAGTGAAAATCAATGCAAAGAAGACATCGCATAACTCCTCTGCTTCCTCTGTTACAAGGGTCCCTCCTCCATTTAGCGATAGACACATGTCCTTATTTTCCTTTTGCCCCTAGGGTGCTGTTCAAGTTGCTTCCCACCCTCAGGATTAAGCATTCGTTTTTTCAGATAGAATGTGTTAGTCTTTAACTTGCAAACAGTCATGGAAAATTACTATCCTAATCGGTTTCAAAGCTTTTCTAAAATACATTTATGCAGAATTTGTCTTCCACTTCCTCTTTAAATGCTGCTTTGATGATCAGACAAAAGCCTTTCACAGAATCATGGAATTAGATACAAATAGAGTTGGAAGGGACCCGTGAGAATCACCAAGCATTCAACACCTCCAGCTAGCGCTTGAGATAAGCACTCAGGAAACAACCAGAGCTTCCAGGAGTAATGGACAGGAGGATTTAGGAAAGTAGAATGCTCTTAAGAAGTCAGAAAGTAGCACAGTGCTCATGAAACACTCATAAGCCTACAAAGAGCACTTGGGACAGGGAAGTGAACAGTTCTGATGAGAAGCTTAACATTGGCCTTATCCAATGCTGGCTGTTCTATAACAACACATGACAATTTCAACCCTTTGACATCTCTGGTAGGCATCTGGCATCCTGCAGTGAAGAGCTTTTATGAAAAGCTTCCCTTTTAAGATGTCGGCCTAGGATATGACATCCCTAGACATCTTTGGCATTAAAGCCTCCCATCTGATAGCCTAGTTCTGGGCAGCAAAGTGATACCATTAATGAAGGTGTAATATTCAAAAGTATTTATCCAGCAACTGTACTTTCAGTATGTGTCTTTGATGAGAATACAGAAAAAGGCTGGATTCAGACTTGCCCAGCAATGACTCTAGTGTGTCTTCACAGCATGTAATTCACTTGTTCTGCCTCTGTTTCTATGGATGTAGCTGGATACCCACTACAACAATAATAACATATTGGGATTTTTTAGGCTCAGGGGACACTTTATCACTCTCTACAACTGCCAGGTGGGAGTCAGTCTCTTCTGCCAGACAACCAGTGACAGAACAAGAGGACAGTCTCAAGCTGTGCCAGGGGAAGTTTAGACTGAATGTTAGGAAAAAATTCTTCACAGAGTGATTGGCCATTGGAATGGGCTGCCCAGGGAGGTGGTGGAGTCGCCACCCCTGGAATTGTTTTAAAAAGGACTGGATGTGGCACTTAGTGCCATGGTTTACTAGATGAGATGGTGTTAGGTAAGAAGCTGGGCTTGATGATCTCAAAGATCTTTTCTAACTTAGTTAATTATATGATTCTGTTTATTATTAAGAGATCTCTCTATTTGTGCCTTAGAATGGTATCTCCATCAATAAATGAGCAAGTGTTAGATGGCAAAATTAAAAATTACAGAAACAAGAATCAATGTGGGTTTTTCCTGGATTTTATGTTCTTTATTTGTGTAGATGATCAAGAAAAAAATCACTGCCAAGAAATTAAGTTTATTTTAAGAGCTGTTTAAATACAAAACCAGTGATTGGTTTGAAAGAAGGTTACGAACAAAATCAAGCTGTCATTTTTAGTTCACTGAGGCCTTGCTTTATAAATTCATTTCCAAGAAGGCTGCAATCACTCTCTTTCTCTTTCCCTTTCCTTTGCAGATACTCACTGTTGGAAGCAGTGAGATAAAGACTGTGACCATCAGCATCAGTTCGCTCAAACACATAGCCATTTTTAAGAGGCCAAGCATCTGATAATGCCCTCTGGTGTGTAGCTGGTAGCATAGGGGTTTTTCACATTTAGCAAAATGTAATGCTTTGGAACTGACCAGTCAGGACTACAGGTCTTCGTAACTGTGAGCAAATGAGGAACATGATGTGTCTGAAAAGTAGCCAAGAAATCTGTTGGTTTTGCTGAGAAAGTCACCTTCAGAGCATGAGCAATAGGTTTTACTTTCTTGCACAACTAAGGTTTATAGTCTTCTTTCATTATAGAAGAGCTATTGAATGGCTCAGTATCTTTTTGTAACGTGGGCCATAAATTGAAGTATCTTGTCTGGCTTGCCATTTGGGTGTTTGTAATGTGTCCAAATAGTAGTGTGAAGGTCCATTATCTTCATAGGAGGGAGATATACAGTGGGTTTTCTGCTGAATACAGGAGGCTGCAGTGAAGCTTTGTGTTGTATCTGAAGCTCAGTTGTAGAGTTAAAAAAGAAGGTCAGGGAGAAGCTTTGACTGGTATGGTTTTCCAAGTTGAAATTAAATTATCTTGGAGCTAACCCAAGGTTGGGGTTGCTGAGTTTTGTGTTTGTTTGTTTATTTGTTTCCCCATCTTTCAAACCACACTGAAAATCATGGGGTAAATAAGCTTCCAGCTGACTCTGCATAGGAAGGAATGTAGATTTCAAGGTACTATTGTCACCGTCCGCGGGAATAAAGTACGGAGACAAGTTTAATTAATAGTAATCATGTTCGTTCTTAAATGAGACGATAATAAACAAGCAAGCGCACAAGTAAGTGAGCAAGCAAGCAGGTAAGCCCGCAGGCCAGCCTGCGAGCCAGCAAGCAAGAGAGCAAGAGAGCGAGTCTGAGCCCTCTTTTCTTCTGAGTCCTGCTTTAAGTACATTAGCTTCGCAAGTTATTACATGTAACATAGATTTTCATTGGTGATTAAGATACATTACTAATATAAGGCCAATACTGATTAGTTAACGCATAGATAGTAAACAGGAAGGTCCTTATCACTCAAAGGAATTTCCAGATGTTCAAAGCTTCTATTTTGTCTTCTTCTGTGTGGGCCCAGGTGGCAGATTTATAACTTTGTTTTTCTCTTTAGGAATCTCAAGGGCAGATCGTCCTTGAGAGAATAACACAATATGTTCAACTAGGAGGCCCTACCATAAACAGGAGCCATGGTTAGGGCTCCAGCAAGGCCAGCAACATCCTATAAACTATGCAATTTGATATCAGGATATTGGAACTCTCCATGGGGTGATAGATAAGGTCATAAAAGGAGAGACAAGCTCTTCATGGTTTCCTGGAAGACCCAAGAACCTGGGGAGATATGACCAGAAAACTGGCTAAGCCTCTATGTGAAGCAGGATTAACTGAAGAATGGAGTAATATGATGAAAACACAGCCTTTCTTTCAGACATCCTCAAGACACTCAGACAGACACAATTCTTGGACCTCTGTCTTGTCCTTTGTCTATCCAAGAGCAATAGTCTAACACCCCAAAAAATTAGTTTATTTGCCTGACTATCATTCAAACTTGCCTAAGAGATAAAAAAGATACGAAAAGAGATTGGAATCTAGAGGAAAACTGTGGAGAAATTCCATTGGCATTTACAAAGGTAACTGGTGAGTGATTTTCTCTTCCTCCACTCAACTTGGGACACCTCAGGGTGAGCAATCACTACATACATATATATATATATATATGGTCACTACATATATATATACACACTATTTTTATACACAATTTTTATATCTATATATATAGATATATTTTTATATATTTTATACATTTTTATGTATTTTATATATAAAATGTATACTTTCTTCTAAATAACTAGTTTTGTTTTCTTTCTCTTTTGACATTATAATTTGCCTTGTAGCATATGTAGTACATTGCTTTGCTCTAAGGTGGGTGTTTTGCTGTTAAGTTTCTTTTGCTGTTTAAGTTTATTTTGCTTTTAAGTTTGTTTTGTTGTTAAATTCTCTGGTGTGGGTATTTTGCTCTAATGTGTATATTTTTGCTAGTGAAGTACTTTGGTTCCTTTGCTCTAGTATAGAAATTCTGCTATAAGTTACTTTGCACCCCAGGGTGTACTCTGCTCATAGGTTGCCTGTGCACTACAGATATATATATTACATAGTTTATTTTTGTCGTTAAAATGTTATCAAAGATTATGTGAACCCTCTTAAACTGTCTCAAGTTGGTATTAAAAAACATGTTATTTTGTGAACAGAGTTAGTCCACAGTGTTTCGGTGCTGGTCAACAGCGAAATAATACATTCAGGGGGCTTGCTGAGGGGTCTTCCTCTTTCTCTTGCTCTTTAAGTGTGGTCCCTACAAAAAAGTATCAAGACCAAGTTCAGTGAATTTTCTAACAAAGAGTCTCACTTCAGAAGGTGCTAACAGACTCTTTTGGACATTAAAAGTCTTTCCTGAGGGGGAGGAACAGTGATAACCAAAGAAATATATTAATATCAACAGGACAGAAAAATTCTCATTTTTCAGTTCCTTTTCATGTGACACTCCCTGATGCAAATAGAGTTTGCTCCAGGCACTCCTGTTTCTCTGGGGCAAAAGGAGATGTCCAGGCACCACTGCGCTGCTGCGATGTTGACTGTGGCCATGCCTAGGGTACATCATTTTCCTGGAGAAATGGTCCAACATGGTGAACCATGAGCATATACAGATGTGTTATTGCAAGGGATGCATTAATAAAGTGTTAATAAGTGAAGAGTGAATGACATTCAGTGCACTTCTAAGCAAAGGCTTGTTCAGAGATCTCATATTTCAGACGCCAACTGAAAGATACCAAAAAACTTTTTGGGTTGTCCCATCATCTTTACTGGAAAACAGTCTATGCATTTAGATAGCTCTTGCAAGATATTCAAAATATGATAAGTCCATCTGTCTTCAATTTTTGAAATTGATAAGGTCCACACATTTGGATCCTTCATAGGAATTAATTTATTTTACTCAGTGTAAGCCAGTAGTGCTACTATTCCTTCAAAATATGTTACAGCTTTATTGTAACTTTAATTCTTATACCATAGATTTTAATCGTTTCCCATGTAGCCCAATCTTGAAAACATTAGTGGATAAAGGAGAGAATGGAGGTTATGAACTATACATTGTTGGAGGGTTAGGCACATCCTATAGCTAAGCAAGACTAAATTAAAATTTGATTACATATCTGCAGATAGACAGAAGCAGCTACATGTGTAGCCTGAAGGAGATGAGGATTTGGAACCTTAGGTTTCAAAGTCATCTGAAATAAACTGTGATATGCAATAGCATCATCTTAAATCTATAATGTCTTTTGGCGTATGGTATGTTTAGTGGGAAGGAACAAGACAATACAGCAGGAAAGGTAATTTAATACCAGTGCAGCACTGCTTTATATGCTGTTCAAATATTCAGTTACAATAATTAATTGAATAGGATGTTTCACAATTTCACACTTGAGTACATGTGCTGGTTTTGGCTAGAGTAATTTTCTTCACCGTGGACAGTGTGTTTCAGATTTGTGCTGAACATGGGCTTAATAGTAGAGAGATGTTTTCATTGCTGTTGAGCAGTGCTTACATGGAACCAAGGACTTTTCTGCTTCTCATACTGCCATGGAAGGAGGTTGGTGGTGCATGGGAGGCTGGGAGGAGACACAGCTGGGACAGGTGACCCAAACTGACCAAAGGCATATTCCATACCATATGACATTATGCTCAGTATATAAAGTGAAAGAAGGACAAAGGGGTATAAGTTTGGAGTGATGTTGTTTGTCTTTGTAGGGGTTTGAAAGGGGAGGGGGGTACAGGGGGGTGCTAGGGGTTTCTTAGAGGGAGGAGGAGGGAAGGGATTCCCCGTTTTTGGTATAAACCCTGCTTTTTTCAGGTTTTTTTCCCTCACTTACCTCCCTGACTCACCGCTGGTTCTCCCTGGGACACAGTTTAACTCCAGCACGGCCCCGG
>VXBA01001229.1:52162-106563 GCA_013399895.1 Serilophus lunatus
CCCGCGGCTGGTAAAAACATGGCGCTGGGGAGTCGTCGGCTCGCAATTTTGGTGGGGACCGCCATTTTGTTGGAGCCGGAAATCTCGAAGGGGGAGGTGGAGCCCAGACCGCTGGCCAATCCAAAAAGGTGAAGCCGGGAAGAGGAACGCGAGACTCGTGCGGGACTTGGAGAGCTTAAAAGCCCGAAGCAACGGAAGTTCTCTCTCTTTGGCTTCCTGTAAGCTGGAGAGCAGCAGCATGGCCCCTCTCCTCCGACTCCCAGGCCTCGTGGCTTGACTCTGCCCACTCCCATTGGCACCGGAGCCACACCAGCAGAACTACAGGTTGAAAGCTTCCCCAAATAACATCCCAGGTTGGGGGGAGGACTTTTTCACTGTGTTGTATTTTTCAGAGACTCCAAGGGCTGGGAATTAGCTACCACCAGAGAGAGAGGAGAAAAGAAAGCGGCTTTCCCTTCCCACTGCTTCTCTTTGGCCAACCTCCCTGGCCTTTGAAAGCAGTTCCCTTATTCCTTTTTTTTTCTTTTTTTTTCCCTTTTTCGTGGTTTTTGTTGGATTTAATTTTGTGTTAAGTCTGGAGTTCCCTTAAACTGTTGGCTTTGTTTGGTTGAGTTCCAGACAAACTGTTTCCCTGTTTAATTCTGTTCAGTCTCCTCGTCACAGTTCAGCTTGCCCTTAGTGAAAACAGTGGTGCTTAAACCACCACAGGCTCATGTTGCAGGTCCTGTAACTGGGCATCACTGAAAAGAGTCTGGCACCATCCTCTTAACACTCACCTTTGAGGTATTTATACATATTTATGAGATCTCTTCAGTCTTCTCTTTTCTAGACTAAGCCCTACTCCTACAGTCTCTCCTCATAAGAGAGATGCTCCAGACCCTTAATTATCCTTATGGTCCTTCTGCTGGACCCATTCCAGTATCTCTTTGTCTTTCTTGTGCTGAGGAGCCCAGAACTGGACACAGCAGTCCAGTTGTGGCCTCTCTAGGCCCAAGTAGAGGGGGAGGATCACCGCTCTTGACCTGCTGGCCACACTGTTCCCAGGGCATTCCAGCATACCATTGACCCTTGTGGCTGCAGGTTCATGGTCAACTTGTATCGTGGGTTAGCTGAGGCTGGGAAAACTTTTCCTGTTTAACCCAGTTTTAAATAAAAAGATTTTTTCCTTCCCCGCTCCCATCCCTCCTCTCCCCCACCCTGTTCCCCCTTGGTTCATGTGTGTTTTCTTCTTCGGGGAAGGTGGGGGTTGGGGCAGAAGAGAGAGATGCCTTGGGCTGGGAGCGGGGAGGACGGAGAGAGGGAGGAGGTGGTTTGAAGATACCACGATCTTGCAGTGTACACTGCCCCCCATGACCACAAGGGCATCCAGGAATGCCCGAGAATGCTGGGGGGACTGGAATTACTGGGAAAGGGAAGTTTTCTGTGGCGCCTAGTCCTGGCACAGCATCTCCCTGGATTCCACGTGTCCGTCTCTATGGGGTTTTCTTGAGCGTGGCGGATGGTTTGCCGTGGCTCTCGATAGCAGTGCCAGTTCCAGGCGGGCGGCCATGGCCAGGGTGGCGAGCCGTTGTCCAGGGGGCCCTGGCACCCGGGATGCTGGCTCAGTTCTCAGCAGTGTCCCAGGTGTGGCAACGAGAGGGACAGTGGCAGTGGGATCCTGACTGGTCCGGTCAGGGTCCTGGCCCGGTGGAGATAAGCTGCATGGCACCTCCGGCTGTGGAAGAGAGCGGCACCACGGGAGCAGGTATGGCAGGGGCTGGACCAGTGGTTGCATGGTGGGTGTTCCTCACGCTGGTGGGATGGCAGCGGTGAGTGTGCTCACTCCTGTCCGTCAGCCGGCGCATCGCGGGTGCCTGCTGGCCCTTGCCCATGGACAGCGCATGGAATGGTGCTGCCATTGCAGCATGGCAGTGGAGGCAGCAGGACGAGCACGGCGTTGGGTGGAGTGCACAGAACATGCACCGGTGGAGGGAGTGGGTGAGCCAGCTCTAGTCAGTCAGTGACCCGCTGGCAGTTGCGCGGCAGCATTCTCTCCGCCACTTACACTGTGGTGCAGCTACAGGCAGCAGCCCCAGCAGCAGGGTGGCAGCACATGGCTGCACCATGTTGACTTCAGTGCAGGGTGGTGTTGGGGTGGAATCTGTGCTCTGCAGTGGTTTTTTTGTGAATTTTTCTTGACACAGCAAAGGCACGGCCTGACCCCCTGGACAGGGGGAGTGGTGTGGTTGATCATGGCGGTGGGGGCCGTACTCAGGGGCTGCGGTGGTGGTGATGTGGTAGCACCACATGACAGCCATCATGTTTTTCGGCCAGCAGGGCCCAGAAGTGGAGTTAGGGCAGAGCTGGGGGTGAAATGGCACCAGAAAGACAAATGAGGATTCGGCGAGGAGCAAGACCACCCCTTTTTGGGGTGGACTGGAGGAGGCACACAGGGTGGAGATTCTGAGAGAGTCGGAGGACTCTACAATCAGAGAATTCCCCAGTGTCTCTCTTTCACGCCTGGGAGTTCATCAGAGAAGAGACTGGTCTCAGTGTCCGGATTTCCAGTGTCCGTCATCTTGGAAATCACCATTTGCTCTGCTCATCATCCCTTCACTCTGGTGGTGTGTTTCCAGAGACTAGCCAGCTACATACTACAGGTGCATACCTTCTATCCATCATTGCTGCTGCTCCCCACAGCCATCAGCATCCCCTGCCATCTACCTCAAATCAACTGCACCTTTGGACATTGAAACAGGGAATAAGTTTCTCTTTTTTTTTGTTTATTGTCTAGTGGGGGTTGGGATTGGTGTGTGTGTATCTGGTGCGTGGTTTTGTGTTTTTGGGAAGTGGTTGTTGGGTTCTCTTCTGTATGTTTTTGGTATTTTAATATTTTTTTAAGTCAATTTTTTTTCTAACTCATATAATAAATTCTTATTTCTTTAATACATCTGTATCCGTAATTTATTAACCAGTGAAGACAAGGACAGGTAAACTGGGAAGAATGAAGAGATGAAGTTCAGTTTTGTAGGAGAGGGGTGAAGAAGGCCAAAGTGAAGCTGGAACTAAACTAAGAGATGCAAAGAATAGCAAAAAGGGCTTCTAATAGGTGTGTTAACCAGACAAATAAGGTCAGAAATCAAAAAAAATTGTTTGTGTCAGTTGTCAATGGTAACCTCTCTTCCCACACTTCTTCAGGGGAAGAATGGCAGGATGAGGTCTGGGGAAGCAAAGACCCTCCCACTGTAAGGAAAGCTCAGATTTTACAGTAATATTCACTATTACAGACTACAAGCAACAAATTATTATCAGTGCTAATTCACCAGTATATGATACTGTTGTGGGTTAGCAGATGATTTCAAAAGTTTTCCTTTATTAATCAGATTAAATAGAAGGTCTTTTCCCTTCTCCATTTTTTCCCCCTCTCCCTTCCCCCCTTTTTTCCCCTCCTCCCCCCATCTGTTTTTTCCCGTTTTGGTCTCTGTTTTCTTCTTCAGGGGGAGTTAAGGGTTGGGGGGTGAGGGCAGGGCTGGGAGCGGGCCCTCTTTTCTCCCGCCCCACATTTACCTGAGGTTTTTACTTCACTACTTAGTGCGCGGCCACAGGAGACTGCAGGGCTCCGCCACACTCACCTGCAACCATGGCAGGTGTAGCGAGATCTGTTATGCTTGGCACAGCTGTGCCACATCTGAGCACGTGGGCAAGGCCAGGCTGGGCCAGCCATGACTGCACGGGAAGAGGCACTGGGAGCCAGGCACGGGGACAGCTGGGAATACCTGGAAATACCAGGATTGGTGGGAACAGTGGGAGCAGTGGGGACCACCAGGCACAATGGCTGTGCTGCCGAGTGCGGTGGCAGCGCTGCCAGGAGCAGGTGGCATAGTGGCGGCACTGCCCAGAGTGAGGCTGATTTTTGCAGGGAAGCTGCCCCAGTCCCAGCAGCCGTGGGGAACAGCGATTGCCAGGGGTGCAGGCGGAGCCCACGGTGTCCAGCGTGGGGCTGGTGCCAGAATCCCACAGTGCCGATGCCGCCATGGCGACAAACGGTGACGGGAACGGCGGAGCTTGCAGGGCACCCCGGGAGCAGCCTCTGCAGGGCCCAGCCAGGGGCCTGCAGGAGCCACAGCTGGTCAGGTGCCAGATGTGAGGCTGGGCCTGCCATGGGCACTCTGGCCGGCTGCCCATGCCGGGCTGGGCCAGGCTCCCCAGATGGGGGGCAGTGGTGGCATCCTGGGCCACGCTCAGCAGCCACAGCAGCAGGCAGCATGGTGGCAGCGCACGGCGGTGCCATGTTTCTTTGGCACATGGCTTTGGCCAGCGGGGCTCTGGAGGCAGAGCAGAGGCAGGGCTGGGGCAGGACAGACACCAGAGGGATCAGTGGGAATCCAGTGAGAGGCAAGTGCATCCCTCTTTAGGCGGGCTGGAGGGAAGTGCGCAGGTGCTACAGACAGGGAATTTTGGGAGGATATGAGAGCTCTGTATAACCACAGGAGTTCTCAGCCTCTGCCTCTTTTTGTGTCCAGAGCCCGTGGGAGAAGGTGCTCACTCACTGTCCAGAGTTCCAGCTTCCGCCATTTCTAATCCATCATGTGTTTTCGCCGGGTTCTCCAGCTGCAACCGCCATGTCTGCCCCAGACATGCCACTTTCCTGCCATGAGTTTGGTGGTTCATTTGGTGAGCTTCTGGATCCCTTCCCATCTCCAGCAGCTGTCTCTCTGCTCCCACGGTGCTTTCCATAGACCAGCTGGTGGCGGACAATGGGCATACACCCTCATTCATCATCATCATCATCACCTCCTGCGGCCGCTAGCACCAACCAACTGCATTTTAGGATGCTTAAATGGAAGATGAGGGGGTTTTTCTTTTCTTTGTTTTGCCTAATGTGGGTGGAATTGGTGTGGGGGGAGGGGGAGGTTGGGTTTTTGGTTTGGGAAGTGACTGTAGGATTTCCTCTGCGGGTTTTCCCTTGGTATTTTAATTTTTAAGTCAATTTTTTCTACCTAATATAATATACATGTATATCGTATTTTGGTAATAAAAATTCTCATTTCTTTAATATATCTTGTATCTTCAATTTATAAAATCATACCTTGTCCTCAAACCAGGACAGATACTATAAAAGCTACATTTGACTACTCCTTCTGATGGAGTATATAAGGTAGACAGAGGCTGACTATGTATATGGGCATACAGTGTGTGATAAGCCAAGGGAAAATAATTTTAAACTAAAAGAGGAAGAATTATTATTAGAATGAGTGGCTATGTCAGTGGACAAGGGAAGGACCATAGTTGTCATTTATCTGGATTTCTATAAAGTCTTTGACTTTGGCACCATAGAAACTGCTGTAAACTATGTATAAATTGTTCCAATTCTCATTGAAAAAATGGTGACACAGATACACAAAAATTCACAAAAAAGGGACATCGAGGAGTTTAAGAGTATAAAAATTGAATGCCTAAATAATAGGCTTTTTTATAACTTATGTGATGTGAATTCATCAATTTCAAAGAGAAAGAACTTCCCATGGTTTTGTGCTAAACGAACAGCTGTTGTTTTTACCTCCACTGAAAAGTAGCATGCTGGAAAACAACAACAGAAGCTGTTACACAGAGCCACAATATTTTGCCTCCCATTTGATCTTGAGAAGTTCCTATGTATCTAGTGCAAATTGCTCAACAAGTTTCCTCTTGTGGAAAAAGCTTAAAACAGTGTCTCTGCTCATAGGTTTTCCAACAATGAGTCTCACTTTATTTACACACACACCTCAATAACTAAAAAACCAGCATTGTCTTATTTCTACCAGTAGAGATAAATAAGACTAAGTGACTCCTCGGTAGCTACTAAAGGAGACTTATTCAATACAGTTGCTGCTCTACTCTGGCTCCATCAGTATTTGGGACATGTGCCTTGTAGGTTGCGTTTCCTGCCCAGGCACCACACCAGAAGAGCACAGCAGTGCATACTTCTTACCAATAACCAAGTACAATAAGAAACACGCAAAAAAAAATAAGCCAAACTTGAGTGAAGGCAAAGGATTTTCATGTGAATGACAGCACGCTCAGGCTCTGTTAGCCTCTGCTGTCACATTGGTTAAATAAGTGCTGAGATATCCTTCCAATCAGAAGAGACACCAGTCCAACCATTAAAATAATGTGGCCACTACTACTTGAAAGACATACAAATTTAAAACAGAAGTCATGTTGTATAACTGTGATTTAATGGCAAGTGTCTCATTCATTGAGTAGAGCAAGGACAGACACATTTGCAAAATGAGAGGCAGGATTCTCCCACAGGATTTTCTATGAAATCTTATGTCTATGTTTTCAGTTTGCATTAGGGCTATTTACCTTGTTCCATGACATAGAGAAGGAAGGAAGAAAATTCCTATGAGCAGGAGATTGAACTTCCCATGTACAAATCAGTAGGTTAATGGCACTGAACTATATCTTCAAGTGTTCCTTAACTACAAATACAAGAAGAAATGTGTGCTATAAGTGGAGACCTCTGATACCTACATTAAAAGACTTTCAATTCCAGCATTGGAAACTGCCCTGTGTTTTATAAAAGACCATCAGTTGCTGTTACACTAAATAGGATACCATAGACAACCAAGAGTCTTTGAAAACCTTTCATATGAAAATATGTATTGATAATAATTACTGTAAATAACAGGTTTTTATTGGAGCTGTCAGATCTGTCCTGACGATCAATGCCGAAATTTATGACTACGTATGCAACATTTCAACTGCTATTAAAAACACCAAAAATAATGAACTGGCTTTCTGCATGGTGGAGGAAAACCCAGCATCAAAGCAGAAGCAAATGTCTGAATTTTCAAGAAGTGTAAGAATCACTTGAAGCAATACTTTCTACAGATAATTTTGTTTTACAGCTGTGAAATGGGGAGCTGTTCCTCTGCAGACAATAGATTTAAACTAATGTACAACAGAAGTACTTGAGAAGGAAATAATGTCCTGTATTCTTTTAATAGGATCTGAGCCTTGTGTCACAGTAAAAATGAAGGCTTTTGCAAAACAATTCCCAAACCCATGTTTTCACCAACTGCTCCACCCTTCAGGAAGCATAAGATGCCAATACAAACTATACCAGAAAGTCTCCAACATCAGCACTAATACACTCTGCATAATGCAAGACAAGAAAGGAAAGGGGTGGGGAAAAAAGACATTTACAAACAACCCTCTCACTTCTACATTAAATTTATCCCTCACCATGCAAAAGGGAAAGCAATTTTACATTACTTACATTTGCATATTAAATTTACAATACGAAGAGCTATGGAAAGCTCTGGTTTGCAATATGATTAAAGCAGTCTAACAATATAAACAGCATGGAAAGATCATAAGCTGCTGTGTGAACCCACTCAGGTTAGAGAATTGAAAGGAAGTCTTTAGTAACTATTAAAAGAGACAGTCATTTTACTTTCTAAGGACAGAAGTTCTTAAGGTACAAAAAAACCTTTTGGTGAGGAAAAAAAGTCAAATGAAACAAGTTATACATCAGCAATATCTCATGCTTCATGTTGAACTCTTCCTTGTACTCAAAAAAAAAAACAAACTATGTCTATCCTGCTTGGTAATGAAGGTCTAGAATTTATGTTGTTGAGCAGTGTGGTTGTGTCCTGGCAGCCAGCCTATCCAATTCTCCCACTATAGCTGCCTTTAACAGAAATTACCAGTGTTTTTTACATAAAACTGGTGAGCCAGCTGAATTGTGCCTACACAGGCGAAACCATACTCCCTGCCCTTTGTATTAAAATGGCCATATAGTTTTACATTCTTTCTTATTTCTAGATGCATCTCTCAAAAATTCCAAATTGCTGGCATACCCTCCTGATCAGAATTTTAATTGTTCCAATTTCATTTTCCCTAATCTATACAATTGCTTCCCATATTGACATTCATATGTAGAAAAAGTCAAATTATTCTGGAAACTTAAATTCAGGAAGTATTTTATAGTCAGTGATGTCTTAGTGCACTATACATGCATCTATGGTCATCCTAGGCTGACTCCAGAGTGTAGAATAATACCTTTCACTGACACAGTGCTTTATACATAGTGTTGATACACAATGTAATTAAGAAACCACATTGATATTTTCAAAGACGTTTCTGGAAATGCTAGAAAATGTGAAAAGGGTTTTCTCTAGGACTTTTCTGCTTTGAAGAAGCAGGCTGTAAGAACATAAATAATTTGTGAGGACACTTAGGACCTCCTCTGGACCTTTCAACAGACAACTAAGATCTCAACCTACGCCTGGTTCATTCACATTGAAAACAAAATTCCCACAGGTTTCACTTCAGAAAAGTCTCTACAGGAATCAGGCATGTGGAGGGAAAACACCTGAAAGCTGAAAGAAGATGTCCTCGGATAGATCAAGAGATGTACAAAAGATGCTGGGAGTTCGAAGCAGAAAAGAGGAACTATTGAAACTAAAAGGAACGAATGTGCTTGAAGGGAGGCTGGGGAGAAACAATGCAGAAAGATAATTAAGGCTCGGTCTGTCCTTACAAAACAGGACAGACAAAGTAGAAGGGTATGAATGAATTGGAGGAGATTATGGAAAGCTCTCAGAAGTAAAAGGACATTCAGGATTTAAGAGGGAAGGAAGAAATGTGTGAGAAAGAAGAAATGGTGTCAAAATGCGAACTTGGTCATCAGACGGAACTGAAAGCCTCATCAGCTGTCCTTACTGGAAATGTAAGTACACGTGTTAAGCTAACTGAATGTCACAAATTAATGTCATCTTGCATATTGAAGAACTATTTTAATAAGGATATTGTGATTACTTTTTCATAAATGTACCTGGAAAGGCTGTTCTCATATTATAAAATTTGAAGTCTTCTTATTTAATATTCTTAGTAAGCACTACACATAATACTTACGTCTTAATGGAACAAGAGTTGTGACATGCAGCCTTTCAAAGCAAAGAAATACTGGAATTACCATTGTCTGTGGAATATCGGTCCAGGCTCTTTGTTGATAGGTATGGTATAATTTAACTTACACAATAAAATGACAAATTTTCCACAGATGAAGACTTGTTTGAGAACCACAGTTTCAAAGAATTTGGATCTTTTACTTTTGCTTGTTTTTTTCTGGAACCATTAGCATGTTTTGCTATAAGCAGATCCTTAAAAACAGCTGCAAGCACATCACAGTTTTGGACATGGATTGGGAATCAACATGTACAAACAAATAGCAATAGCATGAGTATTTAGACTGTGACATCTTGGACTCAATCTGTACCTTGTTAGCTGACAAGAATGTCTGGGCAAGACCTAGTGACCTTAAGCTGGGTTACATCTTCTTATGTGCCTGCCTATAAAGGAATTCATCCTCAGGCACAAAACAAATAGGAAAGTAAGGCATTAAGATTTATCAACCCATAGTGCAATGGCCCACATTGGCTGGATCTGTTTTACCTCTATTAAGAAAAATTCTAATAAGAAAAAGACTTGCATTTTTCTCTCCTTACATTCTTTAAAAGGAGGGTTTTGTCAATGGTAACGTTATTTTGCAATATGTGAATATATTGGAAATAGAAAATCCATAAGTGTATCTAACTGACATTTTGGCTTCTTACAATGCTAAACATATACTATAGTGAATTTTAATTTATGACTGGAAGGTAAAAAACATCTTTGTTTCTCTGGCTAACACAGCTTACTTTCTATTAATGATACCACAAAACATCTGTAAGAGCAGCTGTATTCCACAATTTTTATCAATATTTACATAGACTTTCACTGAAAACTAAATTCTTTCTGCATTGTACAATATCAGTTCCAGTCCTTTCTCCACTTCTGTTGTAGGAGCAGAAGGAAAACATATTCTAGAACCAAAATGCAATATGTAACAATTCAAACTTGTTTAAGCACAGCTCTACCTGCTTTGATTTTTCTTCCAAAGTAAATGCTCTTGAAAAACTGTCAGGTGAAAGGACATCACTGAACAATGGCCAGGGCTTGCAGATGATTGCAGGCCTGCAGCAAGGTCTACAAACCTCCAAAAAGCTTGACACGCAACACTTCGCAATGCTGGGTTTCTCACTCTCAGCTATGGTAAATTTAGTTCCAAGTATTTAGCACAGTATCTCCATCTTTATCCAACAGTAAGGAGTAGAAATATTTGTAAGTAACATCAGCCTGCTGCCATCTTCTGGTGAAAAGTTAGGACATTAAATAGCCACAAATAAAATTGTTCCAATTATCTTCCAATTTTATTCCACAGGAAGACAATGTGATATTAGTTCTGCATCAATTATTTAGAGACGAACAAGCAGGTTAGTGATCTCACGGGGATTAATGATCTTTTCATAAATTGCCTTTAAATGACCCTTAACCACACACACAATAATCTGGACAGTGACTGTCAGAAGGATAAAGCGCCTTCAGTATTAAGTAGTAGTTATTATTTTACTTGGAAAAATATACCAATCCAGCATCAATGAAATACACTTCAGAAGCCATCTGTGTGGATGCACTGTAAATAGGAAAGACAAAAACAAAAGTAAAGTTATGAAAGGCAGATTTTGATACTGAATAGGCAAAATGAGGTTGTTACAGATAGATGCCACTCTACTCATTTCTCCTACCAGTTACTTTTCACTGCTCTTTACCTTAAGCATGAGCAGCTGGGAAACATTGCTCACAAAGTGATATATCCTGGGACATGAGAAATGAGCACACAACAATTACAAGGGGAGATACAGGATTCACACGCCGAAGTCACCACTTTCCATATTTGCAATGCTGAGCAGCAAGCTCTTCAGCCAACATATCCAAGCTTACCTGTCTCTCCCTTAGTGGACGGATATAGTATGGTCTTGCAACTACCCTATTAAGCACTTATGACTAAAGACACTCATACTCCATCTAAAACCTAAAGAAATAGTATGAAAGGATTTGGGGTATTTTGGAGAGAAGAGTTTGCTGAAACTGCTTGAACAGTTGATGGGCTGAACCTGCCTACCTCCCCCTATAGGGATGCCTACTGGATAAGAACTGTATTCTGAGTACATTAAATGCTGTTTGTAGAGCTAGAGCTTGTGCTGGCTATGTAAGTATTTTAGTAGATGGCTTTGTAGTGGAGCTTGTGTTTGTGCTTGTTTTGTGGTATTGATAGATCGATTTATATACTTTTGTGCAGTTACTTTATACCACCAACTATGAACCTTATTATTCTGTCACAATTTGTACTAGTAAAGAATGTTATTCTTTGCATTGTGAGAGTTATTCCTTATAAATTGCTGAGAGACGCTGGTGGTAAATAGCACATTGGAAAGTCTTGCTGAGAGATCTCCCTTCTCTGGCTCAGGCCCCCTGTTGAAATTGCAGTCGGACACACTCTCCAAAATCTTGTGAATCCGTTTGGTGAAGGGTGCCCCCTTATGGGACACTGACAGATTGGTTGGGTGTAGAAGGGTTTGGGCTTGCTGGGGGCACTGATAGACAAATAAATCAGTAAGGGTCAAGAAAATCTCCCTACTCTAAGGATCAGGTGAAACATCTCTCCTTCAAGTGACATACATAAGTCAGAACAGCCCTTGCTACACCACCATCTGACAAAAATACAGACAAGAATCTGTCCTCCACGGTGACATCTTTGTTCTACTCTACTTTGTTCTACTCTACTTTGTTCACTCCTTTCACACTACTTTTTAATTGTAAAAAAAAACACAAGTTAAGCAGGTCTGGGAAGCTACATGTGCTTTGGTTCATTTTATGCCTTTTCCAAATAAATTATGCTGTACTAAAGACAAAGCAAGCACTTCAGGTCTGAGTTTTTAGGTCGTGCCCCATGGCTCCTTTATTTTTTTTATTTTTCAAACTGCGGACTGAAATACAGTACCATATCTTTCATAACATCAGGAAGAAGCAAATATTCACTTTACAGTCTTTAAGCTGAGGGAATTTGCTTCATAAAAGGGTAAGAACCATTCTGCATGGGTGTTACAATTCAGATTAATTTCTGAATTTGTAGCTGAAGGTTCCATTTAATCCTCCTAAGAAAAAATAAGATACAAATGAAATCAGATGCTAAGTTTCAAAAGTGAAAAATTGATTTATTGCTTAATCATAAAAGTGCTGCATAGAGAAAGAAGAGTTGGAAAAAGCTAGTATTACTTTACAAAAAGCAAAGGTAAGTTATACCACCACGATGCTCGATGAGAGTTCTCTCTCCGAGTTGGAAGTTGTGGGGGTCGCTGGACTGCAGTTGGGTTGTGCTGGTACCTGGGTTTCCTGGCCAGAGTTCTGTAGCTTAGGTGCATGTGCGGTCATGGTTTGGAGCTCAGCCAGGCCGCGTTGTTGGTTCACGTCTCAGCAGGGGAGAGTTCTTCGCAGCTGCTTTTCCCCGATCTGAATTTCCCTCGTGGCAGATCTTTGGCTGCACACGTGTTCGCCGGCTGCTCAGGGCGCAGTGAGTTGCACAGAACCACACAGCACCTGTCTGCAGCTAGCGCCTCCGGGGAGAATTTGGGTTCAGGCTCTCGGGATTGGGGGCTTCACGAAAGGGTCTCAGCAGGTCTCCCCTCCTCAGCGGGTCTCTCCTGACCCCCTGGCTGAGCCTTTTCTCTCTAAGAGCCTAGCTTCGGTTGCTCCCCTCTCCCTCTTCTAGTCTCCGGTATGCAGGCGAGGACATCCCGTGGTTTTCGCAATTCGTGGCGAAGACAGGGGGGCAGGGGAGGGGTGTGAGTGGGTGGGTGGATGAAGGTAGGATCAGCACGTTATGAGGCAGGGGAGAATCGCTCCGCCCAACTGCCTGCCAAGAGATGTTACAGGCAAGATTATCCGCAGCTTTGCCATATATGTTCATTAATAAAGTATACATATACATTAACTAAGCGAGAGAAGGCTGTTCATGTTATAATTACTCATTATCATAGGTTGCCTCCCCATCTTCACCCATTTCCCGCCCTGTCTCTGCCCAGGGCCATGGTCTTTTGGTAATGACCTTGTTCAAAAAATGCACATCAGCAGAAATTATGGACAAGCTAATTGGACCTCCGGCCGTGAAATGTAGGAGGGTTCAGGCTAGGTGTCCTGTTGTTTAGTTTCTAACTGTCCATCTCTGATCTATGGCTAGAGCAGTTTACGGCACTTGGTCTCTGTGAAAACTAACACTCCACACGGTGAAAATCATATCATAAACTGCTGAAAAGGAATTCATCAAGTCCTGCATAGGACACTCCATCTCTAGAGATTTCCACAGTTTCACATTTTGTTTCCACTCTCTTCAAATTACTGACGTTTGAGTGCTTTCCATAGTAAGGCGCTTCATTTACAGCTGTGCTTTGAAGATGAGTCCTATTCTGAAAGACACTCTTTCAAGTTCTTAAAACAGTTTGAGACAAAGTAATCTTAGTAACTCTCATGAAACTACTTGTCACTGTAGCCACTCGGTATCTAAAAGTTTGCTCTGGTTGAGACTGGGATAGAGTTGATTTTCTTCTGTACATGAAGAAAATGAGTTCCCAATTTGTGTTGCAAAGTGCTGATAACTGAATATTTGCTTTACTGCTGAGCAGTGCTTACACAGCATCAAGATCTTTTCTGCTCCTCACCACACTCCACCAGTGAGCAGACTGGGGATGCATAAGGAGTTGGGAAGGGACACAGCCCAGACAGCTGACCCCAACTGACCCAAGGGATATCCTAGATCATACAGGATCATGCTCAGCATGTAGAGATGGAGGAAGGTTGGCTGGGAGGCTGCTGCTTAGGGCAGGCAGTGCGTCAGTCAGCAGTGAGCAAGTGCTTTCATTTGCATCGCTTGTCTTTCGTGGGCTTTATTTTTCTCTCTGATATTTTCATTACAATTTACTATTATTATTTAATTTCAATTATGAAGCTGTTCTTAACTCATGAGTTTTCTCACTTCTACTGTTCCAATTCTCTTCCCCCCATCCTGCTCAAGAGTGTGAGAAAGTAGCTGTGTGGTACTTAGTTGCTGGTGGGGGTTAAACAACAGTGTGCTATTCCACTCTATCACCAAGAAAACCTCATAAGAATTACACCTGGTAGTAACAAAAACCCTCTTTAAGCACCTTCAGAAAGGGAATTTAGCATATTAAGATGAAGAGGAACAGAATGCAACACTTTATTAAAAACTAAAAATTGTAGCCAATTCCCTTTCTAAACAAAAATTATCATGAGTAAAATGCGGATTCCCCTGCACCAGGAGACAGCATCTCAGTAACGTGAAACACTGTCTCCATCAGTGAAAAGATACACCCAAGTGTCTAGAATTGGCTTAACAAAGTGTCAGGTGTAAAGATTTATTCTTTACAAAAAGGTTGTTAAAACTGGCTTCTTAAAAGTATCAGTATTTTTATAAAAAATGTCTAACTATGCAGAATTATGTAATTAAACATGTATTAAAGTCTGCTCAGACTTTTTTTTTACACTACCATCACTAAGAAAACTCCCTTGCTACACGATAAAGCTTTGCCTCAGTACATATGGTCCCAAACACTTCCTATAAATACAAATACCTGGACTTTTAAAATGGTAAACAGCCACTGGTAAAAATTTCAGTCCCAATGACATGAAAGAACTACTCAAACATTCAAAGAAAGCAGCACTGGGTATTAAAAATCTGTGTGTTAGGAATACAAACACTGGCTGAATCCCAGAGAGAATCTTTCTCCAAGATATGTACAAAATTTAGATGAAGCACCTTTGATAAAAATCACTGTCAAAAATTGTTGATCTTTCTATTGCCATGAACTGCCTTACAGTCAAACACAACGGCCAGCCTGTAGAAAGTAAGAAATCAATACAAGTACTGCATAAGAGGGAAGCAGAATAGCTACAGTAAACCCATTTCAAGAACAAGAGAATCAGACATTTCTCAAATTTCATGGTCTTTGATGATCTGTGCAGTGCTGTTTCTGCATGCACATACTGTTTTCTCCTGTATTCCAACAAGTTGCATTAGCAGCACACATCTTACCACTTCCTTTCTTTCCCACAGGCTACCTTACTTATCTTGGCTTGCAACAGGTGCCAGTTGTGGCTTATTCTCCATTTCTCTTCATACACATATTCTCTACAGCAGCTACAGCATATGCAGCATCCATCTTATTTTATTAAAAACATCTATCTTTCTCATCTCTAATTAGGCTTCTTGGATAAATTTTTTTTTAGTCTGAAAGTCTCTTGCAATAAGGACCGTTTCTACTTGTGTCATTACTCGACTACTTAAAAGAAAAAAAAAGTGTAAATAAACTCTTTAAACAACTAATAATGTCCAAACATGAGTGAAATATCCCTGCCTCCTGGAATACTTTATAAACATGAGAAACTGTGCAGCTTTTCCTGACTGGTAGTTCCAAGTACATAGTAAAAAGCATGCAGCTGTGAGACACAGACTGCCAGAAATACCTATGACTACAGTGACTATAGATAAGATTAATCTCTTGGGATGACCCTGCCTACTCACAAATAAACTAGAGCCTGCTGTTGATACTACAGAAAAACACCAACAAATGTACTTAGAAGTGGCAAAATGTCCAGAATAGGGACAAAAATACAGCCTGCAATTGTGCTTTTTGCCAGTTGAATACAGAATTCCCCATGCACAGTCCACCAGACACAGGTGAAGAGATTCACACAGGGTAAGTATTACCAAGTAGTACCCTCACACAGAAGAGCTACTCAACAAAACGATGCCCTACTTAAGAAATTAGCCCAGCTGAAGTCAAGCATTGCAGGGGGTAACACAGAGCTCTCATGCACTGTTCTGCCATAGCTACCAATACAGTAGTTTCTGTACAGTAATTTTAGCTACCAATACTGTATTTCTGTACAGTAATCTTCAGTTTTTCCAAATGATGCAACACAGAAGACCGAACCAGAACTACGAAGCCATGAATGTCATTCAGGCTTGCTAAAGGACTCTCTGGCTGAACTCAGTCTGAACACTCACACTTCCAGTCCCTACTCATCCCATCTTCTTCTAATATCCACTAAAAAAGGAAAAAAATGTTTCATTATGTGCTGGTTTTAACCTGGAGAAGAATTGATTTTCCTCACAGCAGACAGTATGAGGCTCATCCCACTAGCTTTCTAGCTTTTACCCTTCTGATTCGTTTTCATTACATACAGAAATCCACTGACAGAACCATACTTGTATTTTTCAATGCTCAGCAAATCAGACTTTCAAATTAAAAAAAGGACACTTTAGCTTTACTTGTTATAAAAAAAGAAGTCTGTTATAAAAATAGACTGATGTATGGTCAGTACACATAGATATATAGGACAGACAGGAAAGTTGCCTGCTATCCTGTACGTCTAGAGCAATCTGGGGTTTTTTAACTGCAGATTATTGGATATGCCACTATCAAACATTGTAGCACTTGATACTTTCACAGAACAGGAAGTCTGGAACAACAGGGTAAGTCCGGAAGGGATCACAGTGGGTTGTCTACTCCAACCTCCCTACTCAAGCAGGGTCATACTACAGCACACAGCACAGGATCACATCCATATGGTTCTCGAGTATCTACAGTGAGGCAGACTCCACAACCTCTCTGGGAAATCTATTCCAGTGTGTAGTCAGTCACATAGTAAAGTTCTTCATATGCAGATAGAACTTCCCATGCATCAGTTTTTGCCTGTTGCCTTTTGTCCCCCTTTCAGATACTCATGGACATTGGTAAGGTCCCCTCTCATTCCTCTCTCTTCTTACACACAGAATTAACAAGGTTGGAAAAGACCATAGAGAGATCATCAAGTCCAACCTATTACTAGACTTATCAACCTACCCAACACCATCCCATCATCTACACATCTAAACCATGTCACTAAGTATGCCATCCAATCTTCCCTTAAACACATCCAGGGACAGTGACTCCACCACCTCCCCGGGAAGCCCATTCAAATGGGAAATCACTTTCTCTGTGAAAGTTTTCCCAAATATCCAGCCTAAACCTCCCCTGACGCAGCCTGTGTCCTTTTGTCCTGTCACTGGGGGTCTGAGAGAAGAGATCGACCCCTGCCTGACCACAACCCCCTTTCAGGTAGTTAGAGACAGCAATAAGGTCACCCCTGAGCCTCCTCTTCTCCAGGATGAACAATCCCAGCTCCCTCAGCCGTTCCTCACAGGGCTTGCGCTCCAGCCCCTTCACCATCCTCACTGCCCTTCTCTGAATACGTTCCAGCACCTCAACATCTTCCTTAAACTGAGGGGCCCAGAACTGGACACAGTCCTCGAGCAGTGGCCTGACCAGTGCCAAGTACAAAGGAAGGATAACTTCCCTGGTCCTACTGGCAACACTATTCTTGATGCGGGCCAGGATGCCATTGGCCTTCTTGGCCGCCTGAGCACACTGCTGGCTCATATTCAGTCTCCTATCAATCAGCACTCCCAAGTCCCTCTGCACCTGGCCATTCTCCAGCCACACCATCCCCAGCCTGTAACTATATAGGGTTATTGTGGCCTCATGCTATCGGACTCAGCCCATCTATCGAGCCTGCCAAGGTCTCTCTGCAGAGCCCTCCTTCCCCCTAATAGATCAAAACTTATTCCAAGCTTGGTGTCATCTGCAAACTTTTTAATCCCAAACTAGCAATGTAGTAGCAACTCAAAATGCAGTTTACTTTTAAGATAGGCCCTGTCAAGGTATTGTCCACATATAGCTACCCAATACCTTACAACCCTTACGATGAAATTTTTCCTAATATCTAAACTTCCCCCAGTGCAACATGAGGCCATTTCCTCTCATCCTGTCACTTACTATCCGGCAGAGACTGATTGCCACCTGTCAACAGTCAGTCCTGCAGATCAGCAAATTCACTCTCTGACCATGATCAACATGTAAATTAGGCTATTAAGTAGCAAGTCCCTCTTATCTGTTGACATGTACACAGCAATATTATATACATTATAGCTTCCTCAAGCAACCACAGGCCTTTTCACAAATCTTGTCAACTTTTGCTTTATAAGGAAGATGTCATACAGGTGCAGATTCTTCCTAAAACACAATGCAACTGTCCTGGAAGAAAGAGAAGATACATATATAGGAACAGAAAAACATCTTGAATTAATAACACTTCAAAACTCCAAATATATCAGGTTAGGGGTCAGTACTTTTACAATAAGAAGTTTACCCACAGAAACCTCAACTTTTACATTCTCATCTCATCACAGACTTCATGATCAGTTATTCACATCACAATGTAATAAATTTTCAATCATTTAGTAAAAGAATTTATTTGGTAATACACATTAAAAAATACACATCCCAGCAGTAGTTCAGAAAAAGAAAAGCTTTTATCAACAGATAGAACCAATGACAATATAGACCAGAAGCCTCAGGAAGAGAGATGAATGCAGTGGAATGTACAGAACCAAACTAAATTTGAATTTCTTGGGTTTGAGAGATGGAGCTTTATGGGGTTTGGATTAGGAGCAAGACAGAAACACCCCAGATTTCACTATTTCTCATTTGAGATTTCATTTTTCCATTTTATAGGATTCTGCCATTTACTCAACATGTACTATTTTAAAAAATATGCTTACAAAGAAAATACTGTTCTGTACATAAATGGTAGGCTGTATGTAGAATGCCACTATGAATGACATGAAATTGGCAGAACCAGGGCAGGCAACTGACACTCAAACAAGGAGAATGGAACACAGTTTCCACAAAAAAGAAAGCAGTGCAGCTTCCCTATCCAGGCAATGCTTGGCGAAGACACTACACTCTCAAGTGAACCATAATTGTGCTACTGTGGCTATGCTTCTTCTTTATAAATTCCATCTTGATGATGGCTCCTTTGTTCCCAGCTTCTCATTTAACTGTTCTTATCTGAAAGAAAAAGCACATTAGTTTGCACTCTGTAACATTCAATTATTAAAAGCATAGATGAAACAGTACTTTAGTTTTGATAACTGCTCCAATCAGTTGTTATCAATACAGCCACAACTTTAAGCTGAATTGCAGCAAGCTTTTGCACAAATCATAAATATCACTACTCAGACTTGCTTGTGTTAAATTTCTAGTACTCCATTAAACCACAACATCACAGAATTGTTAGGGTTGGAAGAGACCTCTGGAGATCTAGTCCAACACCCCTGCCAAGCCAGGGTCACCTGAAGCACTGACACAGGAACACGTCCAGGTGGGCTTTCAATGTCTCCAGAGAAGTGACTTCATGATCTCTCTTGGCAGCCTGTTCCAGAGCTCTGACATCCTCAATGTAAAGAAGTTCTTCTTCAAGTTGAGGTAGAACTTTTCGTAATTTAGTTGATGGTCACTGCTCCTATTCCTGTCAGGGGGCACCACTGAAAGGAGTGTGACACCATCCTCTCGATACCTGCCTTTGAGGTATTTATATGCGCTAATGGGATCCCCTCTCAGTCTTCTCTAAACAGACACAGTTCCCACAGTCTCTCCTCCTAAGAGAGATGCTCCAGACCTCTCATCATCCTTGTGGCCCTTCTGCTGGACCTGCTCCAGTAGTTCCTCGACTTTCTTGGACTGAGGAGCCTGGAACTGGACACAGCACTCCAGATGTGGCCTCTCCAGGGCCAAGGAGAAGAAGAGGATCACCTCTCTTGACCTGCTGGTTACGTTCTTCCCAATGCACCCCAGGATACCATTGGCCTCCTGGCTGCAAGGACACACTGCAGGTTCATGGTCAACTGCCCACCCACGAACACTCCCAAGTCCTTCTCCACAGAGCTGGTCTCTAGTAGGTCAGCCCCAAATCTGTTACTGGTATTTGGGGTTATTCCTCTCCACATGCAGGACCCTACACTTGCCTTTGTCAAACCTCATTAGGTTTCTCTCTGCACAACTCTCTGCAGCACAGCCTTCAGGTGTTTCAGCGTGAGAGACTGGACTGTTAATGGTTAAGGACTTGAATAACTGTGGAGGCACCAAGATGCCATGCTGAAGCTGGGCTTTGAGGTCGGCAAATCTGCAAGGTGGGATAGTGCCTTTTATCATGGTAGCTGTTGTCCAACTCTCCTTAGTCATAAAACTTCCCCCTTCCTCTCTCAGGGAAGTTCTGAAAGGCGAAACTGGCTTAAGAGGCAGCTGTCATGTCTTTAAAGGGTCCATAAACCCCAAAGCACTCCTACACTCATATTCTGAGGCCTTCCACCAGAGGACTGAAGTTTTAGGCATTCCCACCTGGCCTAAATGTATATTAACCCATGTGTTTCAGGGGCTTCTTCTCACACCTCCCACAGATCAAGACCATCACTTTGACCAATGGTACAAAAATCAAGTCTCTTTGTAGTTCCATGGGTAGTGATTATGAATCTTTCTACTCTTATTCCTTCTTTCTTCCTTTCCATTTTTTCAAGTGATTTCATATTACCATACTACTGTAGATAATAATAATCAAAATGGGTACACACCTGTTTTCCATTGCAACTAAATTGTTCTAAGATAAACCCTACATATCTATATGCACAAACACCAAGTGCTCAGTGTCCTCCACTCTAATCCACCCCAAGTGATCTATTAACAAGAACCCGAGTTACTCTCACCTTCAGGGGCGGGTCCTAACAATTAGACTCCAGCTTTTTATCATCGGCAAACTTCCAGAGAGTGCATTCCATCCCTTCACGTTTATACACTGATAAACAAGTTGAATAAGGCTGGACCCAGTACTGAACCCTCGGGAACAACACTTAGGTACAGGCCTCCAGCTGGATTCTACTCCACTAATCACAACCCTCTAAGATCTGCCATTCAGGCAGTTCTTGACCCACCTCACTGTCTGTTCATCTAACGCACATTTTCTGAGCTTACTTACAGGGATGTTATTGGAAACAGTGTCAAAAGCCTTACTGAAGTTGAGGTAGTGTTGAAGCATATATCTGGTCCAGGCAGCTGGACTAGCAAACTGCAGACTGAAATGCAGATTGAGCTCTGGGTGGGAACCCAAGACAAGAGGTCATGAAATGCCAAACTTTGGGATAACAAAGGGCACGAACATGAGTAACAGTGTACAGGTAAATGGACACAGAGACACAGCAAGAGCTGGGAATTACTGACCTTTTGATTAACAAGAGATGAATACTAGTGCAGTGTGGATGGACATGGAGATGGGAGCAGGAGCTCAAAAACTCAAGAGGAAGAGCAAGACTTGTGTGCAGGGAGCCTGTGAGACTATAAAAGTCCAGGGGCTCCTTTGTTACAGGTCCTCTACAGCTCAAGCTGTTTCTGTGTTACTGTTCCAGGAATAAATTGCTTTACGGAATGCGACATCTTGACACTCTGCTATGGGAAATCTGGAGTCAACCCAGTATGAAATCTGGTCTGCCTGTGTTAGTATAGGGGAGCATGGGGAGTCAAGTGAGCATCCGTGGGCTCACGGAACCCACCCACACAAAGGGGCTTTAGTCCCAACAGTTAAAAGTCTCTAGTGTTGGGAGTACAACTGCCAGAGAGTACCATGAATGGTCAGATTGGGAAGTTTCCTTAACAGCAGCCAACATCCACTGCTCTCCTCTCACCAATCCATTCTGCCATGTCATCACAGAAGTCTATCAGATTGGTCAAGCATGACTTCCCTGTCATGAGTCCATCCCGACCTCCCCTAAGGACTCTCTTTTACATGCTTGGTGACGACCTCTGGTGATATTAGAATCACGTCCCATGAACCCTATAAAGGTATCTTGTATGATCTAAAAAGGCTTATATCCTGTATATTCAGCAGCCTAAGAGACAAGGAATAGACAATTGCTTCAAGGCAACAAAACAAAAGAACACCAGAACTCTATAAAAGGTTTCCACCCTTGGTTGGCCAAGAGGAAACAAAGGAAACTGAGTGTATAAAACTAAAAGCATCATTGTAATTACTGGACAGCTGAGAGGTTTTCCCTGCTGCCCCCAGCACTGTAATAAACAAATGCATGCTACTCAAAGATACATCCTCTCTGAGTAGTTTTCAAAGTAGCTTTTCTTGGCATCACCATAATGATCTATCACCTTTCCAGGGACTCTCTGAGGTGAGGATGCCTGGACAGCAGTTCCCCAGGTCCTCCTTCTTGCCCTTTTTGAAGATGGGAATCATGTTTTTCTCCAGTCTCCTGTTCTCCCTGATTTTTCAAAGATGATGGAGAGTGGCTTAGCAACAACATCTGCCAGCTCCCTCAGCACTCATAGGTGCATCCCATCAAGGCCCATGGATTTATGGTGTCAAGTCTGACTTGTTAATCTGTAACCCAACCCTCTAGGACCAAGGGGAAGTCTTCCTTTCTCCAGCCTTCTCTTTTTACCTCCAAGATCTGGGATTCCTGAGGGCTGGCCTCTGCAATAAAGACTGAGGCAAAGAAGGCACTCAGTAATTCCACCTTCTCTGTGTCTTCTATCACCAAGACAACCATCTGAATCAGCAGTGGCCCCACGTTTTCCTTAGTCTTCCTTTTGCTGCTGACGTACTTGCTGCCCTCAGTACCCCCATGCCAGACTCAATCCCAGGTGTGCCAGGCCTTCCTCACTGCATCCCTGCATATCATCTGTTTTTCTGGAAGTCTTCTGTATAACTCTTACTAGTTCATTCTTATTAATGCTTTCCAAAAATTGACTTCATATGTAACTAAACATTGTACTAGTGGTTAAACAGTCTTGACACTTCTGTTGGAAATGGGGTAAGGGGATAGACAAGCTAGAATGCAGCACAGTTCAGGTTATCAACACCTTACTGAACTCATAAAAGTTCCAACAACCTCTAACACATTTCTAAATAGCCAAATTTGTTCAATGTAAATACACAACTTCAAACTAACTTTGCGAATTCTCAGTTTCAGATTACTCCATTGCTAATGCACCCTAAGGCTTTTTTATGAGGTAATCTGCAGCTATCTGCAAGTCAGATAAGCATTTTTCCTTATCCTTGCAAGATATTGACAGCACTCTTTTGCTTTTATGTCTCATCTTCCATGAGGAATAATACAAATAATTTGTTCCCCTCCTTTTACAGCAGGGTTCAACTACTCAGAGCAGGTTATTCATGACAACACAACCAGTGACAGAATGGACAAAATCTTCTTGCTAAAGAACATGGACACTTACCCTTCGATTTATGTAGGTCTAATGGGATTTCATATACACTTGATGCCATTTCCTCCAGTTGTTCACGCGGTGTCAGCGAAGATGACGGGGGGCATTTTCTTTCATTAGATTTTGGTAATGGTGTCTTGATAAATCTGTCATTCAAGAATACAGGACCCCACAATTCATTTATCTTGAGTTCTTCTAGAGCAAGACTTTGGTCTGATCTACAGCTTTCAGATTCACCTCCATTATGTGTTTGATGCAGCTCTTCTCCACTTTCAGATGCAGTCTTTTTTGGCACTTCACGTGAATTGGACAGGGACTGTAGGTCTACGTCTGATTTTTCAATATCCCAATTATTTTCTGAAACATCAGCAGTATCTGCACTGCCCATTACATCCAAGTCAAAGTCCAAGCCTGTAGGTATGCTGAGATCCATACTATCAGATTCTGGAAGTGTCTCATCCCATAGATTCACGTAGGCAGTTTCACGACTGAAAGAACTTAATTGTGAACATATATTCCAGCATGGCATCCTATCCATTAGAAAATTCTGACAGTGGTCAGAAGGTGTTAAATTTTCTCTACTACTGTTTGCCAAACAAGCATCTACAGTACCCATGCTTCTGTCTAGGAAAGCACGGTTTAGAACGTCTACAGAACTTCTGCTCGAAGCAGTACAATCTAGCTCCTGTGCTTCATTTCTCCCAGTCTCTTGCATTCCAGATGTTTTTGAATCTGAAGATAAAACTAATTCAAGTGTATGACTTATTCCCCCCAGATCTTGAGGACTAGACTCGGTAGAACTTAATTGGAACTTCTCTTCTGATAAAGGAGATTCAGAGTCAGATAGATGAGGCATAGCGGCAGAGCACAAGACACTAGAGTCTATCACCTCCTGCATAATGGTTCTGGCATTCATTGGAGCTTCTTCTGTCACCACTTCAGTTGAGGACAGCCGTCTGTCTGATGACCCCTCAATCTGGATAGCTTTTTCCCTTCTAATTTCAGAAACTAAATGGAAGGAACCAAGATAAAACTTTAATACTTTCATACTCTCAGTCAAATTTTTTCTTCTGTCCCTTCAATGACATAAGCAACTCA
This sequence comes from Serilophus lunatus, assembly GCA_013399895.1. Lineage (NCBI taxonomy): Eukaryota > Metazoa > Chordata > Aves > Passeriformes > Eurylaimidae > Serilophus > Serilophus lunatus. The sequence goes on from VXBA01001229.1 coordinate 76,288, forward strand.
AGAAAGAAGTTGTATAGCTGTTTTATATTGCTTATGTTTACATTCTCTCAACACAAATAGCATCCTACACAGGAAAAAAAAAATCTCTTAAATTGAATTAACAGTATTCACAACTTACTACACCTACTATGTTGTATCACAGAGCAAGCCATTCAGGTATCTTGCAGCTTTACTGAAATAATTCTCTTTTTCTTCTTGTGCAACAACTCAATGAACATTTCTAATCAATGAGCATTATAAAAACAGTTTCAGACTTACGTATATTTTCTGGAGTTCGGGGAATTTGTTTCTTTGTTATAAATGGGTTAACACACAGTGAGCTAATGAAATCTTCTAATGGCATGCCTTTTTCTTCACCCCTGTGAGGCAACTCAGACATCACAGCCTTCGCAACCTGTAGATGTTAGTGAAGAGCAAATTCTGAGAAAGCAAAATTATAAGCTCTTGATTTCTGTCAGTTATGGTTCAAAATAAATCCCATTCTACAAATCATCTGGAGAATTTGGAATATCTTTACTTTTCTGTTATTTACTACTTAGGTTCAGAATGACCAGTGTCCTACAAACACAAAATTAAGATAGAGAACTGAAAACAGAATTCACTTTCAAGCATTCTCATCATCTATGAATCGATTTTTCAAATAAGAAAGTGTGCTCAGATAGAATACATTTAAGATAGATTTCATTTTAGCAAATGAAAAATAACTAGTGAAAATTTAAGTGAAAAATGCAATTTACTTTCCAAATCAAGCTGTGGTACATTTTACAGTAACTCTGAAGGAAACTCTTCAGTCAAATCTTAACTAAAATATCTAAAAGTATTTAAATTCCTGCTTAAAATTCCCAAGTATCTCTTAAATATTTAAAACTTGCATAACAAGAATCCAACAGTTCTTTTTGTTTCTGAATATATGCAGTGTACTTCACAAACTGAAGTATGAGAGGCAATAAAAATCATACCATGATTCTACTGAACATGCCATACACTTTAACATAGTTTTTAAGTATGATACCTGCACAAGCTCCATGCTTTCAGGTAGTCCCATCTAAAGATCTGTGACGCTGATTACTAGCTGGCAGAAAATAGTAATTTTTGATGTATGTGGATTACAAGAGACATTTTGTGACATAATTAGTGATTTCTTCTGTGAATATAATGGCCACATATTTAAAAACAAACAAATTACTTCCTAACCTCTTCTGCCAGTTCATCTCTGGCTTCCTCAATAAAGTCTTTTTCCACAGATGACTTTGTAAGGATCACATCTTCACCCACGTTCTCTCGCACTTCTGAAACGGGGAACTCTTCCTTTCCATTTTTTAAGATTTTTTCAGGAACAAGTTTTCTATTTCCCTCCAAAGTTTCAGTATGCAAGTTCTAGAGGAAGACACATAAATTATTAGCAGTCTTAAATTCCATTGTCAGAATATTAGCATGAACAAACTGCTGTACCAATCAACAGCAACAGCCCTAGTGTTTAGTCAACAAAAATATTTCAGTCTTCTAACTAAAGACAAAGTATTTTTACAACCATATTCGAAGTAGGACATAAGCAGTGACTAGGACAGGTTGTTACATACCATACAGACGACTCATTTCCAAGTACTTCCGACACAGTACAGCGCACAACTGTGCAATGGACAGCTGTACATCCAAGTTGCTTTTATGCTACATTTTAGCCCTCAAATTCATAAACAACTTAAAAGTTTGATGACTGCTCACACCAAGAAGACTTTTAGCAAGCAGAGCATCAGTCATGCATTTTGTATTACATCACAAGCCAAGTAAAAAGTTCACCTACTTCCTCCTTTCCTCTTTAAAGTTTTACAGGACTGACTCAGATGTGTAAAAATTCTGCTTAAAATAAACAGAAACCAACCAACAGCAATAAAAAAAACACCAAACAAACCTCAATCCAAAAAGCAATCCAAAAATCCCACAACCATCCCCCACAAAGTCTAGGCTTTAAGCAAAGTAAAAAGCATATATCATAAGTTTTAACTTGACAGGTAGAAAATTACATTTTCAGTTAGCAGGTCTCCGTTCTCAGATACTTCTGACAACTTCGATGGCACTGCTGACATCCTTGACGGGGAGAGAAAGAGATTGAAAAAACAATATACCAACAATTTAAGAGTTAAATTAAGACTTGCACTCCACCTCCTTAAGAGGCTATTACGTATTGTATGCTCCGTATCTGTCCGTTACGATTTCCCTCAATTCGTCCCGGTCATCAGAAAGCAATTTTACTATAGGGAGAACAATGTGACAATTAGGGCAGATTTAGCCCTAGTTGTGTATCAGCCTCCCAAAATTACTAAATTAATAAACTTGGCCCTCGATTACTACACAGAAAAAGAGTGGATTTGGTAATACTTTGTGAACAGTTTTGTGCATCCTGCAATCAAAGATAATGGAAAGGTCTTCTGCAGACTTGACAACACTCTTTTTCATGGATAGTCTTTGAATCATTTCTAGCACGCACAGGTCTTATCCTATACAAACTTATTGATATTTTAACAATCCCCTGGCTACCAAAATCTTCAGCCTTATCACTTCTGGTGAGTTTAATGCTAATTGCGTAGCTCTCAAAAATGCAGTCCTCGCTAGTTTGGAAAAGCACACCTTAAAATGTTACTATATGCTGTTACCTGTCTGTAGAATCAGAAGAAAAAAATCCACACTGTATCAAGTCCCTGAAAGAAATCCAGGATTTAACTGTTAACTACTCTGACAGCCTCTGAGACTTAAACGCAACTACATCTACTGATGTCTAAGAATGGACAGCCCTCCTTTGCTAACTCCCTTTCTCCCACAGCAGGCAACTCTCAAGTATCTGCAGCACTCATATTTTAAAATACAGCATTAATGAAAAGGTCGTGACTGAGAAACAGAATTTTCTGTTCTCTCCATCTACCTCTTAAAATTTGGATCCATGATTTTTTTACCAAAAATTGAGATGAACTTGCAACTTGGCTGCTACACATCCTATTCAGCAGCAACCAGCTGATCAATCAGGCATCAGCCAGAGAAAGAAGTTAATTTAGGCCTATCTTGCTAAATTAGGTGGTTGTGATATGTAAAGAAGTGGCCTACTGAAATATTCCACTAAAGCTCAATAGATGCAAAATATTCAGGTCCAGCAAGTAAATTTCTATTTTTTCCCACTGCTTTTTTATCAATTTCTCATTAGCATACCGTTTTGGTGGTGGTGATGACTTATCCATCACTGTTGCCAAAGCTTCCTCATCTTTCACATTATGGTCTTTATGAAGAGAGTCACAAATACCTAGAAAAGCAAGTGGACGGTTTTATTATTGCTTCCATTTCCTCTGCTCAGGCTTTTGAGGCGACAGAAACGATTCAGGCCACTTCTGTAAACTACTCACAGAATGGACTTCATGAACACTTGAAGAAAAACAAATTAATATGTAAGCAGAACAATATTATCAGTCATTTTGCTCAGGTACCACCTGTAGCCACAGATGCAACTAGCAGCAAAGACCTCTTCTGTGTTGTTTCCAAACATATGTTCAAGAAGCATGATTCTATCTGCTGGCCTGAACACATCAATCACACATTCTACCTTACTTCAAACAATCCCAGCCACATCATCATTTGCAACATGCAATTGACGTTTTTGTGGAGAGGTGGTGATACAAACCAACAAAACACAAATCCACCCACATTTACCTCAACTGTCAACAGTCAGCAAACATCTCTGAGGATATACTCATCCCTCTTGCTGCCTCAGTCCAAGGAAGGCAAAGCATGCTACAAATAAATGTTTCGAGCATTACCAGAGGTACACTCAACTAAGGACTCTTTAGAACAATAAATACTAACTTCAGCTGTTTATTCAAGATGTGCTGAAGTTTAACCTCAGTAGTTCTCTCTATTAACCCTAAATTCCAACTTTTGTAAAGACAAATGGAATTTCCGGTTGCATTCCCCTCAACAGGACATACAAAATCCAAGTTCACTTCGGGTAATTAGATGAGGTTAACTCTTTGAGCTTACCATAATAAGAGGCAAAACATTCATTTCCTTAGTGGCTGGATTCTCCAATCAAGCATCTTAATCACACAGAAGAGAGAATGTCACAGACATCAGTTTGCCTCAAGCTTTTGGGTATTACCAGCTCAGAGCATCATTATACAATCTTAAAAATTTTTACAGCAAATCGCCTTGCATTAGCAATTCAGTGGCCTTGCCTTTGCAGCTTCTAGCCTTACACTCACATACGCTCAGATTGCTGAAACAGTACTTTCACCTTTGTAACCAAAAGGATCTTCTCACTATAATTTTGCATCTTGAAATGCCAATACACCTCTGTGACGCCATTTTTCCTAAAAGGGACTGAAAACAACATGATTCAAGCAGTCTCCATAGCTTCTAACCTATACCTTCTAACTCTATACTAGGGACAGTCTGCACTTGGACAATAAGCACTACCTAGTAAAATACAATCAGCTCATGAGCTAAATAACATGTTCAACAACCATGACAAAGTGAGCTCCGATCAACACTGTTAACCTAATGACTAAAAGTAACCAACACAGATCAAGTAAGGTCCTGATGAAGTGGCAGTTACTATGGAATTAAGTATTTCAGAATGCACCAGGGAAAGATGCTTATCTGGGAGGACACCTTCAATTTCTTTTCCTAGATGACCAACAGGAAAAGTCTTAGTTTCTTTCCCTCCCTCTTACTACTCCTCCAACGCAAAGCAACCCTTACTCTGTTAGACTGAATGTGTCCTAGATAACACATGAACAAACCTTTTTCCATGGAAATCTGTCTTAACATCCTCCGTGCAAGAACAACACAGTATCAAACAGCTCAGCACTAGGTTTTTGCCAGCCTTCAGAGATCTCTGGGATACAAGGTTGAAAAATGTTATGCCAGTCGTGGTAGGGTCATTCAGAACCAGATTATCACTGACTATCAAAGACTATGTGCACACACTGGCTGCCAGTCTCTTTGATTTCAACTAACTTTTAAAAACTAAGGGGGAGGGAAGGGAGAAAGAAAAGCTTCTCCTGGCCACCCACCTGAACTTTTTTGAAAGACAATGTCTTCATCTTCTTCTGGAAGTTTAGGAGATCGGAGTAGTGAAGCTGCTGAACTAAATTTCTTTCAGAAGGAAAAGCAGTTACTCAAGGAGGCTGAAAAAAAGTCAGCTTACCAACAACAATTAAGTGAGTTATTTACAACAGCTTTTCTGCAAACAAACTGTCAGAATCCACATGACGCTTCTTTCTCTGCTGGGTAACTAGATAAGGCCATAACCTGTGTCAATTTGAGTGTCAGGATGGAAGTTACTGTTCATTCATTAAGCACATCACTTTAAAAATAAAAAACAGAACTGTCAGCACACAATGCTCAGCTTCCACATGGGGACAGAGAAACAAAACCAAAATCAATTATCTCACTCTGAGATGATCTCTTATCTCCACTAGATGGTTCCATCTGCCATCTCAAATGAAGAGACCAGCCGTTATAAAGTCAAAAGTATTCTCTTTTAGAGAGACTACTTCACAAAGCATAATCTGTTATACTGCACTATGTGATTCTCCTAGTCTTACACATAAAGCCGAAGAGTAGACCTACATCTTCTCTCATCTTCATCCCTTCTCTTCCCCAGAATCGAATAAAATGAACACTACTCACTATATTCTCTTCGAAGATTGAATTAAAAGGACACTGGCCAAGAAAGGTTTTCCACTTCATTTCCCAGCCTTTCTGATTTCTAGAAATAGATTCACGCAATGACACATAATTCTGTTGCTTTTTTTCAAGCCTGTAACATATAAGGATGAAAAATGGTAACACTTCTGTAGGTGGAGATAACAATTCTGCATAAAGATGGAGAGTGTTATGTGTTCCCCTTATCCTGCAACACCTTTGATATGTATCAACTTACTCATGCATCTGTGCATGTACTAAGAGCTAACTGAAATTCACAAACAAAAAAGTGGCTACTAAGTATCCTTACATTTCTAATGGCAGAATTAGAAGAATTATATTCAAATATATATACAAGCAAGCTACAAACTTCAAACTTCCCTAAGTCGGGTTTAGGTAAAAATCTCAGAACTTATTAACATAACAAGGAAAAAAAAAGTAAAAATCAGATCAGCTAGTAAATGAGGTCCCAAGAAAAATGTCTAAAACATTAATGGAACAAAGGCAAAAAGCTGAAGTTATCTAGAGAAGAGCCTCAATTGAAACTTACATAAATAAGAGACAAATTTTAATTTCCCAGAAGCAAAGGAAAACTATTGTACCAACATATTTTTGCTGCAAGTAACACTTTTTAGAAAAGACTCCAGTGTAGTTAGACATGATCTTAAGATTTAAGAACAAGTGACTGTAGAAGATTTGCCAACAATTACCTCTTTGTCTTCAAATCCTGTAGTGCTTTATGACAGGATGTAACAATGTTCTCAATCCTGTCAAGTTCTTTTAATTCAGACTGACAACATTCATCTCTCAACATCCTCAAAGCTTCATTTAATAATTGAATGACTGCTAAGAAATTCAGTTTTCCACCTTCATATATATTTCCTGTAAAATGCTAGAAGTAGAGCAAGCAAGTTAAAAAAACAATTAGTGAGCAGTACTAGTATCAGAAAGTTACGTCTCCTGTAGTCAGAGGGACACTATATATATACACTTTGATTCAGTTCCTGACTGCTTCATTTTTTCAAAAAATGCATTCTAGTTTAAAGCAATACAAAGAAAACTTCAACCAGTGAGGTACACCGTTTAAACATTGTCCCAAAAGATGTGGCACCAACAACACAATGCCATAACTAAACACCACCATGAACACACCACACACTGGAAACAAAAGCAAAAGTTAAAGCAATTCTTCAACCACTCAACCTAGTTTTAATGACTAAACAACAAAAAAAGTCAAGTACTAATCAGGCAGACTTAACAATGTAGTTACTGAAATGAAAAAGTTAATGGGCTAAACATAATAAATACAAAACAGCATTATAATTGTACCAAATATTTGCATACAAGTTACATATTTTATGCATCCTTTAGCAATCACCTCTTATAATCTGTCATGTATTTGTTCGAGGTTTTAAGGTACCTAATTGCACACACTCTTGGGCACTAACAACAAAAAACCAACCAACCAAACAAAAAAAACCCAAGCAGTTTAGCAACTTAGCAAGAAGGACAAAAACTACTTACATCCTGTTTGCCACTTTCAACTCTGTCAGCCAACAACCTTGGAGCACGCAAAACAACATCAGTTCCATCTAAAATACAGTGATGAACACAATCTTCCAGTACAGAATCCACAATTTCCTTATTCTTTGTCAGAGATGTAAGCTCTTCCACTATAAGCATCCACATACTGCGGACCTTAACAAGGAAGGACAAAAATGCTGTGTCAAACTGTTCGCCATTAATACCTATAATGGCAGGCCATCCAAAGAGCACGAAGGCAGATGAAAGGGCTAGCATAATCATAGGTAGACAAGTGGAAATAACAGCACCTGAGAGCAGGTGTTGTGAGAAGAAATATAATACGCTGCAGGAACAAAATGCTCACCCTTTGAATTCTCTCGGATGTGTTCCTTTTCCTCTGGTAATTTTGTTTCATCCTATATGCGCAAGCAAAATAAAAGTTCAAAGGAACTACAATGAAATTATAATTAATGTTTAATAAAAATTATGTACGTAATGTAAAAATCATGCACATTACCAATTTTATATATCCTTAGTTACAAGGAAAAACATTTACCTCTGAAACTGTATCTTCAGGACTGCAAATTCAGATATCATCTGGTCTACTTCTGTAATTAAACCGCTAAGAAAAAAATTTAACAGTTACCACAGGTATGCTAGAATTACTCGCAGTCACTAACCAATCACACTCGTTCTTTCCAAATCTGCATACTGAGATAGTTATGAAATAATGAAAAAAAAAAAACAACAAAAAAACCTTTGTGTAGAATTACAGTCAGGAAAGCTACTAAAATATATAAATATATATATATAAATTAAACAACCAAGCTGTTGCAATGGAATGGTTTTTATTATACCTGAGAACGATAATGAAGTTACTAGAAATGTATATCATTAACATAACCCTTGAAATACATTCAGCAGTTGTACCAAATCCCTCAGCTTCAAAAGGCCAAACAACAGAATACTGAACTACAAGCTGCTGGACCACTAAAATTCTTTTGCTGAAGTACTTTTACCGATTTTTTAACCATGTAAAAATGCAGTGGTCTGATTTTCAGAAATGCTGGGTGCCTAATCATGCTGAATTCAAAAGTATCTTCAGAGTTGTGATGCCTTGCTAAGAATGAAAAAAATTATAGAGAAATTCTTGAAGAGTATCACTCAAACAGTAAGCAACAGCAGTTCTATTTTCCAAGAAAGGTCACAGGAGATACAGAATTACAGAAATCAGAGAAGTATGAGAGTTTGACCTCTGGAAATTGTATTGTTGAGCCTTCCAATGAAAGCAGAGCCTCTAGTTATGCCACCTACACTTTTGTCAAAACAAGTCTTGACTATTTCTAGGAATGGAGATTGTTTCGCTGGACAACCTTTTTCAGTGTTCAATTGCTCTCACATGAGATTTTTTTTAAAATTCAGATGTAATTTTCCACCTTGGGCCTGTTGCCTTTTCCTACCATTGTACATACATGTGAAGAGAGTTACCTCCATCTCCTCTACAACTTCTTTTTAGACAATGAATCTGTGACTAAACCCCACAAGCATTGTCTTTTTCAGGCTAAACAAACCTAATTTCTAAGGCTTTTACTCATGTGTCAAGTTCTCCAACCCTCCAGTCATTGTGGTCCTCTGCTAGCACCTCTCCCATCTGCAACTCCCTCCTTTCAATTGAGGGGATCAAAACTGCACAGTATTCCAGGTGTGGCATTAGAATTGCCAATCCTAGCCAGCAACTGAGTACCACACGGCTGTTCACTCTCTCCCCACCTCCCCAGCCCCAGCAGGATAAGGAGGATCTGAAAAGTGGTAAAAAGTCATGGGATAAGAACAGCTTAATAGCTAAAGTAAAATAATATAACAGATGTAAAGGAGAAAGAGAAGAATGAAACAAGAAAAACAAGAGCTGCAAAACTGCTCACCACCTGCTGGCCAGTGCTCTTTCCCACAAAGCACAGTACGCTGCTGGTCTCCTTGGCTCCCAGGGCACTCTCCTGACTCATGCTCAGCTTGTGGCCCCACACTACTCTCACCTCTGTTTATTCTTCATCCACATGCCTGTGCTGCTACTGAGGGACTATTCCAACCCACATGCAGTATCTTAGACACATCTTCATTAAATCTCACACCATTTTTGTTGTGCATGTCTCCAAACCTAGCAAGGTCTCTCTGTGTAAGGCCTCCTCATTGCAGTGTATCTCCTTTCCTCACAGTTTGGCTCTTCCTGTAAGTTTTACAGGTATGCATTCAATCTTGGCATCCGTTATCCCTTACAAAGATAAAGCATCAGCTACAGAGGAAATCCACTCACGGTCAGCAACCAGTTCCAACTTTGAGGCACTTACCACCTTTGGGCTTATCCCTTTAGCTAGCCTTCTGCCTTTCCGAAGATCTCAGAGCTGTTCTGAAATGATGCCAGGTTAAGTATCCCTGTACCCTTGGATGCATTCCATCAGGCAGCAGTGAAATCTTCACTTTACCCTCTTTTGCTATTAGCACTTTGTTGCCTCTTTCATCACTGCTTTTTGCCACAGAAACTGTTCTACCAACCATACCCATGCAGACTGAGGAGGTATTTCAGCCTGTGAAAATTGTAACTTACCATCTTGTCCAGAAGCAGACCTAAATCCTCCATGTACTTCCATTTCCTGACAACACAGACACATGATTCTTTTTTCAGGCTCTTACCAGCTCTTGGAGCTTCAGGGGAACTTTGGCCCTCACAGGTACATTACTGCACAACTGGGAAACACTTACGTATTTGTGTCTGGGAATCAGTTTCCTTTTCTATATTCCGTATCCTGCTACTTTGGTTTCTCATGCTGGTATCTTGGGGGGTTTCCTTATATTTTTTGGGAATTCAAAACTATAGCTGCATAGTTTGAATTACAGGCTCTCTCTCTCTCTCTCTCTCTCGTGAGGCCTGTTCCTGGATGTTTGCCTTGCTACCGACAGATAAGGAGGCAGCGAGACAAAACTCAGGGCTACAACTCCTGGACCCACTTCAAGAGAGGGGCAGTTCCTGGGAGGGCACGGGGAACGAGGCCGACTCTCACTGGGTACTTCAGGGACATGGGTGTTAGGCAAACCTGGGCTGGATGACATGACGGGAGGCAGCTTGGAAGGTTATAAATGTAGACATTGTTGGCCTTATCCTCTTTGGATCACGGGACTTCGCCAGTAAAAGCTGCTCTTTCCTTTCACTTCTATTAATCTGTTTTGTGGGTTTTATTCCTCATTTTGCTTCCAGGCAGCAATGCCATCACAGGCCCACTGTCCTAATCAGGTCAATTCCTTGTTACACCTGTTTCTTTTTCCACTTAAGGCATTGGGGTCACATGTGAGCCTCAGCAAAGACCTCTGAAAATATCCTATTGCTCCTGAGCCTTTCTACTCTCCACAAGATCTCTCCAAGCAGTTCCCGGGGATAGTGGAAATCCACTCAAATTTTTTTAAGTCCAGTACCATTAGTTTTCCATTTGTCTTCACTGCTTTCCTTAGGATCTTAAATTCTAGTCTCAGCTGCAGTGACCATAACAATTCTGTAATGTCTCCAGAGAAGTTTCTCTATGTAGTGATTTCAAAAGAGCATTACTCCTTCTCAGGACACTCGCTGACAGCATTACAAAGTCATCCTCTAGGCACTCCCATTTCCCACATTACTAAAGCACCCCGACATGTTTTTTCCCAGCAAATACCAGAGTAAGCCGAAGTCCTCTGTAAGAATCAAGGCCAGCCGACACCCACCAAGAGGTCTTCCTGAATGTTAAGCCTTGATCCAAAGGCATGAAATACAACTAGTCCTCTTGTGTCACTATCACTGCTCTTTTACCTACAGTGCAACTCCTCATCCTTTTCCATCATTTACACAACACCTCACAACTGTCCATGAGAGTGCTCCAGTCACGTAAGCTATTCCACAGATTCTGCAAATTCCACTGATACACAATTCTGTGCCTGCACAGGAAGTTCCAGCTCTTCACATTTCTCAAGCTGGGACGGTTTTCCATAAACAGACTTAAAGAATAGCATACCTTTGGTGAAATAATTAAAAGTTTACGTAAATAAAATGTGTGTCACAGGGACTCAGCAAGACCAAATGTTTCATCCTGGAACAGTTATATTTTACGACATAACCCTTCAAAAGTTAAGAAATCGTAGTGCTATACATGCAGAATTCCCAAATAATCATATCTTCCAAAATACTAGATCTCCTAAACGAAGAACTAATTTCTTCACTAAAAATCTATAAACAGTGCCACCATCAATTAAAAGAGGTAAAGGGAGGAAAACATGGGAGAAGCTCAACAGAACTCAGGATATAAAGCAAATGCAGCCTCCTCAAATCCTTTTAAAGACACACACAGAGTCAGCTTTAACAAAAATTTCTTTAAATGCATTACTTACTGTGTTTTTTTCATGTATTCTTGATTGATATAAATCTCCTTTTGAAGAACTTGCAGCAGTTTATTGTATGCAACTCTATGTCTTGCTATTGCCATGTACATATCCTTAGGTTTCAACATTACAGCTTCAACAAAAGGTATAGTAGTGCCTAAACAGAAGGTAATGTTTGGATTACATCCTTCACTTTAAGCAAATGGGTAACTTCCTAACCTACCTCGTCTGCACAGAAGGAATCACAAATCAAAGATGCTCATTCTACCTGGACTGAAATAGAGCATGTAGTGTACTGCCTTTTCTGACATTTTTTCTACTGTATTTATCTTCATTCTCCACTCTCACTCCCTTTCTCTGTCCTTCTGGATATCAAAACAATGCAAGGTACCTACAAAAGATAGTTCTGACCCTTCGGAATTCCTCAACTTTTAAGGAAGGATATAGGATAGCAATCCAATACTTTTGGATCAAACCACTGCTTGTGTGGGTAATGGTGTAGAGCATTGCATAGATGAACCTTGGAGTAAGATCCATAAAACAAAAGAGCAGAAAACAACTGGCATTGTTCTATCAGCAGTAGCTCTATGCAAGTGCACAGACTCTGTGAAAGACCATGAACAAAGCAGCCAACCCAGAACTACTTAAAGCTCTTTTCCGTTTATGAAACACTTGACAGATTTACAAATATAACACAGATTTACAAAATATAACAAGTGAAGCATTTTTATTGTTCCATTACAGCTTACCTACAGACAGCTTTTTCATGTCCTCAATCATTACATGTCTTGCAAAATGGTAGAGTAAGTGAACAAATTTATCACCACTAGGAGCAATCAGTAAGGAAGGTGTAATGCTTGGAAGATTGCTGTCCTCTTGAGTCTAGAAGAGTTAAATTTTTTCAACACAAAAGTACTCTAAGAAATAAAGCATAAACAACAGCTAACAAACACTCAGGTGCATACCAAAACACTACAGAATACTTGCTAGTGAGCCTGATGCAAATGATTTTGCCACCACAGTTGACACTTACTTCCCATTACCACGTCTAGTCCTTTACACAAGAAAATTTCAGAGCAAAGACTGAAATCAGCATTGGATAAATGTTAGAAATTAGTGCATTCCTAACTGGCAATCCTACCTTTGAAAACACGTTTTCTTTCATATTTTCCACTGAAGTCATTAATCAATGCACTTTTACCACATTCAAAGATACTGTTGGCTTTAACCTTGTCCATTACCACTAAGAAAAGAAAGTGTCGCAGTATATAAAGAAGTGATTTCTAGAACAATCATTAAGACAAAGGCAGCATAAAAAGGTAACATAATAACCAATGATACCTGAAGCAATCAGGTTTGGTTCATATCTTTAAAAAGCTTGCCTTAAATTTTAGTCCCTTTCACCATATACAAGGAAAGACTAATACTAAAGATTTTCATGCATGTGAAACAGCTTTCACAACAATGAACACCTTCCCAGGCAACTTAAACACCTCTCAAACTGAAGGAAGTTATTCTCACTCAGAGCTAAGGAACATTCTAGACTTCCATTTAATCCAATACCAGTATCCAGAAACAAGCCACAGCAGTTTTAAGATTAGGACCAAGATTAGGTCTCTGTCATCTAAATTCCAGTGTCACAACCTTTTCTCCAAAGAAGTCCAAGATAAACAATGTGAAAGAATACACGAGGTAAAACTGAATTCTTTGATAAAACCCCCTTATTTAAAATTCTGATTTAAGAGTTTTCTCCAAAAAAGAATGAGGTCACTGAAACCAGTAGAGTCTATGCTTGCACTTTCCATAATACTTACTGTAATTTCTTTTAGCCATTTAGAGCACTCCCTCCTTACTTGAAAATTGGTTCCTATTGCAAACTTAGAGCTTCTTTCCATTTAAAAAAGATGAGGAAAAATAAGAAAAAAAAATCATTTTAAAACATATTCAAATATCCACATACTTAATTAACCATTACAAAAACAAGACTTTTATTTTTTTTTATGCCTACTGAAGCCAGAAAATGAGGGGCATACATCCCAGACCAAGAGTAGCTACAACATTGTTAAACAATAACTTTTTCTTCCAGAAGTTAATTACAGACTATTTCAGGAACAGGTTTTTCTGCAGCTCTTTCTGACTTGGGACAAGGGAAGAACAAAAAAGGGACAAAACTGACCATTTTCACACCACTAGTCTTCCTCCTGCCATGTCTTCATATGTGTGAGCTAAAACAGCTCAGCTATAGGAGGAAAATCATTTGACCCTGGCTGGATGGCAGGTACCCACTAAAGCCAATCTCCCATTCCTCTCTGCAAACACACAAAGGACAGAAAATATAAAGAAGGGCTTTATGGGTTAAGGACCATCAGAGATCCCTTACTGATCACTATCACTGGTAAAACAGACTCCTTGTGGGGATATTGAGTGAATTTATTACAAACAAAATCAAAGCTTAAGAAGTAAAATAAATCTTAAAGACACCTCCTCCCCAAGTGGCTCCTTCCAAGTTCTATCTCCTCCCCCACAGCGGTGCAGGGAGATGGGAATGGGAGTTATGGTCAGTTGTTGTTTCTGCTGGTGATAAGAAAGAGGAGTCCTTCCCCCGTTTCCCGTGGGGTCTCTTCCATGGGAGACACTCCTTCATGAACTTCTCCAGTGTGACTTCATCCCAGACAGCAGTTTACACACATGGGTCAATTTTCCACAGGGTGCAGTCCTTCAGGCACAGCTGCTCCAGCGTGGGTCCTCCACAGGCCACAAGTCCCACCAGGAAAATCCTGCTCCAGTGTGGGCTCCTCTCCCCATGGGTCAGCAGGTCCTTGCCAGGACCCTGCTCCTACATGGGCCTCCCACGAGGTCACAGCCCCCCTCCAACATCCACCTGCTCCAGTGTGGGCTCTTCCATGGCCTGCAGGTGAATCTCTGCACCCCTGTGGTCCTCCATGGGCTGCAGGGGCACAGCTGCTCCACCATGGTCTTCACCACAGGCAGCAAAGGAACCTCAGCTCCGGTGCCTGGAGCACCTCCTGACCCTCCTTCTGCACTGACCTTGGTGCCTGCATTGTTGTTCACATGTTATCACTCTGCTCTTCTCTGGCTCCCATCTTCATCTAACCCTCAACTATTTTTTTTCCTTCCTTTTAAATATGTTATCACAGAGGCATTACTATCACTCCTGATTGCCCTGGCCTTGGTCAGCAGCGGGCCCAGCCCGGAGCCGGCTGGCATTGGCTCTGCTGGACATGGGGGAAGCTTCCAACAACTTCTCACAGAAGCTTCCTCTACAGCCCCCCCCATTGCTACCAAAACCTGGCCACAGAAATCAAATACACCAGTTAAGAAGAAGGAGTTCTTGCCATGTTAAAAATCCATAAAAGGGATCTGTTTGGTCAGCAAGACGAGTGGGAAAGGTAGACCACTTTGCAGCTCTGAAAGTTTATATCAAATTCACAAAGTTATAGATACTATCAGAAACAACTGTAGTTAAGCCAAGGTTTATAATATATTACAGAGTAGTGAGCAAAAGGAAAAAAACCTTCTGACTGTACGCTCTTCTTCCACAGTATTCCAAGTGACCACTTACCCCCCCTCCAGCAACAGTATAAAACACATTCTTAGTTAAAGGCACAGCAGTAACTTCACAGGCCAAATACTTACCCAATTACTTTTTGTGCACGGTCTTTATCCAGCTTAGTAAACAAGAAGTGGGCAACGACAGAAAAAGCTCTGCTGTTGGGTTTATCAAACATGTTCCTAATACACAAATAAACAGCCACATCAGAAGTTGTTATGGTGACAAATTAACAGTGCATATTTACTGGCCACTAAAGATTGCAAGACACTATCTTATATTAAAGCATTATATTTTGTACATTGAATGTTTTACTACTTGTGTCAAAGTATATACCCTACTTAACACAAGTGAAATCCTGGACCACATCACAAGCATGGCCAGGAGCTTGAAGGAGGTGATTCTCCTCCTTTACTCTGCTCTTGTGAGACCCCACCTGGAGAGCTGCATTCAGTTCTGGTGCCCTCAACACAAGAAGGACGTGGAACTGTTGGAGTAAGTCCAGAGAAGGGCCATGAAGTTGGCAAGGGGACTGGAGCACCTCCCCTACAAAGGCAGGGAATTGAGGCTGCTCAGCCTCGAGAAGACAAGGTTGTGTGAAGAGCAAAGATCTCACAACCTTCCAAGCCTCTACAAGGAAGCAGGAGAGGGACTTTTCACCAGGAGCTGTAGTGGTAGGACATACGGGTAAACGGGTAAAAATGCGAAGAGGTTAAATTTAGGTACAATATTAGAAAGAAATTTTTCATTGTGGGTGATGAGAGACTAGAACAGGCTGCCCCGGGAGGCTGTGCATGACCCATCCCTGGCCAGGCTGCTCTAGTGGGAGGGGTCCCTGCCTACGAAGGGAGGGGGTAATCCCTAAAGTCCACTCCAACCCTCTAACGCTCAAGGCAGCAATCCAGCGAAGTAATCCCAGCGAGCCTTACAAGTCAAGTATTCTCAACACGCGCCAGGGAGTTAGTTGCTCGACTCGCTTTCCCGAGGGGGCTGTGCTGGGGAGCAGGAGCGCCCACCACTCCCGGATCCCATTTCTTCGGACAGCGGTAACGCGGACCGCGGCGGCACCGCGGGGGCGCTCCCCGAGCCCCGCTCGGCCCCGGGCCCTCCGCCCGCGGCACTGACCTGCCCAGCTCGGCGTCCTCCCGGTGCTCCGCGGGGTCGAAGCCCAGGGCCAGCAGGCACAGCCACAGCCGCTCCCGCTCCNCTCCCGCGCGCGGGGCCGCCCGCCCGCGCCGCGCCCCTCTTATCGCGACACTTCCCGCCCGCCCGGCAGCCGGAAACCACGCGAGCCGGCCGCACTTCCTCATGGGAGGCGTAGTGCGGAAGCCGGCAAACATAACGCGCTCCTAAACGCGTGGTGGAATGCAGCACCGGCGGGAAGGCGGGACGGGGCAAAACAAAACAAAACAAAACCACGCCACACAAGTAAAACTCGCACGGGCAAGCGGGCTGTGCGGTTCAAGCTTTTATTCCAAGGCATTTCCGTGACTAGACTCCCAAGTTGTCACAAGCCCCCGCCGGCCACGGCACCGCGGCCTGGCCCTCGCTCGAGAACAGGTGCGAACAAGCCCGCCCGCAGTCCCACTGCAACTCTCCAGCTCCTACAGAACCTACTGCGTGCCAGTAGACGTGGCCTCAACCTCCCTTCGCAAATAACAACAACAACAAAAATATCACTTTTTTCTTTTGTCCCACGCCTGTATCTCTTTCCTCCATTTTTCTTCACTTTTACAGTCTTTTAACTTTTCTAACTGCTGCCCTTATTCCTGGAAAACTTTAATTTTTAAGCATTTACCCTCTTCTAGTCCTAGGCACCACAACTGATATCATCATGACAGCCAAAATATTTGCACACAGAAGGCATGTGGAGAGAAAGGGAGTCCTTTTCTGCATGAATCATTCTTGCCAAAGGGAAACTCTAAGCTTCTAAGCTCTGCAGCTGCAGAGGCTAACAAAAAAAAAATCTGAGATAGACAAAGTCTCTTACCCCTTCCAGCAGCAAAGAGGTAGATGCAGAACTGCTTTTCATGTAGACTGAAAGGGAAAATTTTGCGGGCAAATCCTCATCAACTCCTTTTCTTGGCAGCCCTTTATGCAAAGCACTGGGGTGTTCTCATGGCTGCTACCAGCAGGAGAACAAATCATTAACAAAGATCAGATCAGTTCATTAACACTGTTTAGGTTATATCAGGCTTGCAGAATGGGAGCTTGACACTCAGGCTAATGAATTAATGTAGCCTGCATTTCTTACATAGAAAAACACCCCAGATTTTTGATGCAGCTAAATGAAACAGCAGTGATTTAAAAAAAAAAATATCCCCATAATCCCTAAACTAGGCAGGTTCACCTTTAAAAAGGAGAAATCTAAATTAAACATGGCAAAAGTACATTGTACCAAAAGAATTTTTTTTTTGCTTCTCTATTCAGCTCTTTGCCCTGTAGTGTAAGGGCCATTTGTGCGTGAAAAGTCTTGTTGATCCTCTTCATCCAAATCCAAAATGTCTGGGATATCATCTGACTCTGAAGACAGGTCTGTAATAGTGAAATCTGGAACCTGTGTAGAAATGAAATTTCAATCAATTTAAAAGCAAAACTAACAAAAAAATTGTGCATTACTCCTTACTGAAGCTAGAACACAAAGATGTTCAACATCTCTAGAATCAGACCCCATGAAAATATAGTGAAATGTGCTCAGTCTCATATGAAACACACAGCATTAAGACAGACCTAATACTACGCAAGACATAGAAGACAGGATTTTACAGAAGCACTGCAATAGAGCTGAACTTAGTGGACTGTATTCAGTGAAACTGGTGACTGGAAAAATTAAGAATGGAGGTTTTGAAACTTATTTTGCCTTTCTTTTTTCCACAGAAGCAATGGACTATACAAACTAATCTTCCTTGAGGAGATTGCTCTGTACTCCTCTGTCTGCCTACGGCATTAAACCTTTCCTCAGGAAACAAATACCTGGAACTGCTATCTCTCCTTGGTCTCTGTTTTAACTGTATGTGAGTATTCTGCTCTGCTAAGCAGCACCACGTTTCAGGAATTGCCAGGGACATTAGTAGATGCATGGATGTTACAGACTTCTAAAATTGGCTAAGACACTTAGGAGCTTAAATCCCAATGCTTAAGTCCCCTTAGTAGGACTAAGATTACTCAGGCACTTCTGAAAAATGGGATATAATTAAGTAATTTAATCATAAATTTTTTGCCCCAAGTGAAAAATACTTACCTCTATTGTTTTAAGTCATAGTATGTTTTAATGTTGGTGTGGTGACATACTTGGAGCCTGATACAGTATCAGCAAACAACAAATGCTGCATGCTGGCAGGACTTTGGTTCTGCATGTTCAAAGCAGCAGAAACTTGCAGAGGCTTCTAGGCATTTCTGTAACTTAAGCTCAGTGCTGACTAGAGAAGCAGTTTTAATCCATTCCCTTGCTGTGAAATACTTTACTTTTATGAGAAACAGTAGGCTAGAAAAAAAGCTGTGCTTTTCCTGCTTTGAAAACATGCCAGAAGGGCAGAGAATATATCAAATGATAAAGGGATTACTGTTTCTGCTACCAGTTTGTACACAGCACAGAAGCACTGAATGTGAATCACTCAGTTTTTTAGAGTAGGTAGTCATAGGGCACCAGGGACTTAGAAATATTATTAATCAAAACTGAGCTTTAGAAGAACTTAAGCAGCCTGTGACTTATGAGCATTAGTGCTTTGAGAACCTAAGCTTGATCAAAATGAGATCAGTCTGTCTCCCAAATAATCAAAAGGCATTAAGAAAGGGGGAAACATATCTTTCTACCAGCAAGAATTACCTTGCATCTTTCTGCTTGTGGCAGTTTACCTAAAACTCTAATTAATGCACTCAGAGAAATCAACAAGTTTTCCAATTATCAGCACGACTCTGTATTTCATACTGTAGTACTAACTGGGTTATCTTAACAAGTCTAAGGCTAAGCAGTCCATATACAAAGCCATTTAAAAATGTGTCCAAATGGATCATTTGAATGTGTTGGTTTAGTCTGTATTTACACTGAGCAAGACACATAACCATGTTCAGTAACTGTGTCTGACCAGTGAGAATTTTAACTACGTCCTTCATTTAAGAGGCTTTTATTACTTATATCCATGTTGTTCTTACTGACAACAGAATAATCACTCGATTTAAGTTTGTGCTTTCTTCATCTCAACGCATACAGCAGAAACAACTCACTCCTTTAACATAATAGTAAGATTCTCATAGCCATGAAAGAATTTCAAACGGGAGTGCACGTCAGTGTCAGTCTAAAAGAGTGGATATCAGTATTATTTATCTCAGTTTTAAATATGCTAAGTTGTATCAGAATTGCATATTCTGACATCTGCACAGGTCTAACTAAAACAGGGCAAAGACCTTGGTGTTATGGGATTGCTTAGGTAAAAGACCTTCACTTCCACGTCAATTTTTACAGTTGACTTACTGCTTTGTTTCAACTTCCTATCAATTCTTGCAACAAAGAATAATATACAACTCTTCCTCATGCCATTTCTCTGAAGAAGGAGTTAAATAATTTATGCAGAATATTGCAAAACTTGCAAAATCCTCACACAGAACAGTGCAAAACACAATTCAGTGTTTTGCTGTCTTCATATATAAATGTTAAGGGCAGTACTAAAAACTTTAATCGATTTTTTCTTGCTAAATGTTTGAGAACGGAGTCACTAGCATTTTGACAGATCATTCTCATTCTGTGCACTTTCAGAACAAGCACTTATTTTTTTAGTCATCAGAGACTGTACTATCAAAAAAAAAATATTGCCATCTTAGTATGAAAAGAAATACATTTAACAAAATACTATGCAATACCTCCAGCAAGTTGCTGCACAGAAGACTTTCTGATCATGCAAATTACCAACACATCACGCTTAAAAACATATGGTACTGTTTCCTCTTTTTAATTAGATGATTTAAATAAGTTTTTTGTTGTTTTGCACTTTTTTTAAATAACAAGAAATAATTAATCGTTTTTCCCCAAATCCTTTCACCTATTTTACTATTTAGAAAACATTACTCTAAGTTGAATTTTGGAAAACATTATTGCAAAAAATTAGTCTTGAAGAATAGAAGGCATTTCAAAAGCTTCACATCTCTCTTTAGTTTGAGGCAAACCAGCTGCAACTCCACTAGTCCTTATACAAATCTTGTTGGCTTTGGCTGACACTATAAGTATGTTTGCAAAACTTGTATACCATATGGAGCTATTTACAAATGCTTATATTTAAAGCTTTTGTAGAGAAGTATTATCTGCAATGATAGAATAATAATTCTGTGTTGAATGCATATGAAAAGAGGAAGTGTCAACGAGCATGAAAAATTTTTGAGTAATCTCTTGAAGAGAAACAGTAATTTCCTGAATTGTAAATAAACTCTAAGTAACCTTATAAGTGGTAGTTACGTTAGTGTTCTAATCTTTACCACCCCAGGTTTTGTAGGACTAGCGGCATTTGACATTCTTCCACTTCATCTAGTTTACCTGCCTTGCTGCAAACGGTTGAACTTACTTCCTATCATTTTCAACACATCTAGTCTTACCTCTTTTAGAAAGTTCCAAAGAAACTTCATAGCTTTCTAGTCCAAGCTATAGTCTCAGAATTGATTTTGGACCAAGATCAAGCAAGTGCAGTGCAGGGCAGCTGAACTATCTGATGTAATTATACAAAAAAAAAGATGGCAGGAAAACATCATGAGCAAACTCTGCTCTGTTAATATCTTAGGTTTCTCTCCCTTATTTGAGTAGAAGCACCTCAGCTTCAGTCAAATATAGTAGCAAAGAGAAAAAAAAGATGTCTTTGGAAACTGTCTGCATCATTCTTGCCTTCAACAGGCATTTTAATAAGTCACTATCTCTAGCTGCACCAGAGAAAAATAAGTTCTGTCTGTTCAGCTCCAGTTAGACTAGAGAGTGGGGATATTTTGTGCTAAATTCCCTGAAAGAAATTACCCATGCTAGCGACAGTTGCAATTCAATTCAAACATTCATCCTGTCCTTACTAGCAGAGTCTAGAAAGCCAGAGAACTTTATTCTGTATAATAAATCAAGAATATTCTAATTTGCTGTTATTCAGTCCTTTTGTCCTCTAGAGAAGGGTTCCTAATTCTGCTGGGAGGTGTGGTGAGGTGTGGATAGAACTTTAAAAACACTTGGGGGGGCGGGCAGCACTCAACAAAACCACAACCCATCAGAACAGCATGGCACAAGAGCCTGCATATAGTATTTTGGTCTAACAAGCTATTAGCCCGGATTTAACCAGGCACTGCTCTGTTTGCAGCCCCCAGTTGTAGGTCAGCTGTCAGAAGTCAATGAACTTTTACACGGAAGCTGCCCAATAGTGCACGGGGACACAGAAGTGCTTTCAAAATCTAAGACTGGTAAATTTCCCTGCTTCCTAAGTTTTCCTGCTTGCTGAGGCTTAGCAAAGCTGGACAGCCATATAAGGGTACAAACCAGTAGCGCAATTCAAGGTAGAACAAAGAGAGGTTCTGCTTATGTACCAGATGATGTTGTTTATTTCTCAGTCCTTAAAAGACAGTGAAAAGTTTGACTTTTTTGTTTGATTGATCATCTCTAAATGAAGTTCCAGAGAAACTAGTTTAAAATATATAGAAGAATGGGAATTTCCTTCTTTAAAGAACCAGCTGCTCTCAGACTTAGTTTCATTCTGTTCCTCAGCCTACCTACAATAGTGGATGCACCCTACAAATTTTTTTATAAATGGAGATAAAGAAGAATAGTCTCTGGCTGGACTCATGCAATAGCTAAAGTAAACTTGAAAGGAAGTTAATTGCTGAAAGCACTCCAGAATCTTAACTCAGGCCCTAGATGAAAAGGAGTATCTCATCTTCTCATGCTAATTTTATGTTAAACAGCTCCCTTATATAAAGTGAGTATTTAACTCTCTGCTTTAAGAATCTTTATTGCAACATAATCCTATGTTGTTACAGTTTTGTTTGTGGTTAAAACATAGCCT
Source organism: Serilophus lunatus (assembly GCA_013399895.1). Lineage (NCBI taxonomy): Eukaryota > Metazoa > Chordata > Aves > Passeriformes > Eurylaimidae > Serilophus > Serilophus lunatus. Next base: position 98,488 of record VXBA01001229.1, read on the forward strand.
TCTTCACACTTTTAGGCCAACCCTGACCTAACAGCTAAGCAATCCCTCTCACAGTACAAGGCTAGATAATACGTAATTTGCTTTGGTGGCCACACTGTGCCAGGAAATACTGTTCCAGGTAGCAATGTGTCACTGTGTGATAAGCTTCCTTTGAACTCCATTGTTACTTCACACTATTTGGTGACCTCTTTGAAAACGGTGGCCAGCATTGCTACATTAAATAATTGCATCAAAGTTGCACAGGGCATGCCTTTAGGAACACAGATACAAACAACTTGCCTGGACAGCCCTAAACCAAGAAAGCTTATTTCTTAGTGACTGTAATTCTTTTCCAGTGGAGGAGTTCACAGTATTTACTGAAGAACTCTACCCAAATAGCTGAGTGTTAATGTACATTTGTCATTCAAGTTCAAAAGAGGGGAAATAAAGTTTAACAAGTTTAAACTGGCGCTGCAGCTGAGAAGTATACACTGTCTTTAGGGAGCCAGAAGACAGCTAACAGTAGCCTCATGCACACAGAACACCTACTGTGAAAGGAGAAGATGGTTCTTTTGTCCATATCCTTCTCTGTTCAGTATTAAAACATCCAGCAGCTCACAGCGTAGGTTATCATTAGAGGCAGACAACAGCAAGGATCAAAACAAGCAGCAGCAAAGCTAAGACTCAATGGAGGGATGCACAGAAACCCAAAGGGAAGAAGGAAATGCTGCAGCAATATCTTATCTATCTATGCATACACAAACACTTCCAATGCAAGTCTACTTCATTTGCAAGTCAAACTTGCTTTCTGCTGGACCTGGTTTGAAGGAGTTACAGAAGAGCAAGTTACACTGTTTTAAAACACCACTAAAAGGGAGACACATTTTGGCTACTAAAGCATTTATTACTAACATACAAAATTAATTACAAAAGGACGGCTACAAAAAAATACCCACATACAACAGCAGGCACCTGCGTACAAACAGCATGAAACTTGCCTTTATACTGCATATTAAAAAATGTACTGATAATTACTTGGTCGGTGACTGGTCCCCAGAGATGTATTCAAGGAGCATCTGGAAGACCCTCTTAGCCTTATGGTTTAGTTTTAGGCAGTCCTGCGAGGAGCAGGAAGTTGGACTTGATGATGCTTATGGGTCCCTTCCAGCTTGAGATATTCTATGATTTTGTGGTCAAGTTACTGTTACACAATATTTAAGTTTATACAGTTAATGTTAACACTGTCACAGCATTTAACTCCCGCTGACTCATTCAGAAACCCCACTTTCAGCTTTGGCGTTTTGCACTCACAGAACTTTAGTCATGAACTGTGTAGCAATAGAATCTGACAAAGTCAGCTCCATAATTATCAAATGTGTGATCTGCAGCAAATACAGGCTTTAAGCGTACCTAGTTAGACTGCAGGGCTTTTAAATGGATTTCATACTATGTAACGCTTTTGTATCATTCTAATAGAAATTAAGGAACAAAGTAAACTTTTAACTATGGTAGGTTTCATTTAGACTAAAGAGATTTGTACCACTAATAGGCACGGTGGGGTTTCTTGACAAACAAACAAGGCACCTTGACAGATGCAAGCTGCCAATACTTAGGGATTTGAGGCCATCTGAGTTTTTAGAGTGGCTTACATAGCTTATGTGTAAGAGTGTCCTGTCTCTAGAATCTCCTACTCCTATATTTATGGAGTTTTCACCAAGGCTTTTTTGACAGCTACACTTGGTAAGGCCACTTGTTCGGTCAGTCAGCAGAGTACATGCATGTTATGCAGTTTATTTAGTAGTCTGTTCAGGCTGTTTGCGTTTCTGGCTGGCATTTTTCTCCCCTTCACCATTGCTCTCAGCATGCGGAATGCCAGGCAGATGTAGGCAAATGGGGCAAAAAAACCTACCAGCCAGTTGAGCGGTGTGTTGTTAACAAGATAATCCATCACATCATCCAGAGACTCCTTCATTTTCTTCAGCTGTCCTTTACTAGCTGTAAGAAAGCTGTCTGATAATTCTTGGAAGGAGGATGCTGACCGAAAGCTCCGGTAGACATCACCTGCCATTGACCCAACACTGTAAACCTTATCCTGCACATTCTGGGGCAGCCCCTGTAGGCTTGAGACCAGTGTGAGGCAGGTGGTCTGAAGCTGCTGAGTGAGGATCTGTGCAATTGCTAGAGTTCTTGACTCAATGTGCTAGAAAGAAAAAGCATAACAGCACATTAGTGTCTTTGTATGACTGTAGCAGCTTTACATTGCTCAAGATACATAAAGAACCAAAGGGATGCAGAGTGAAATAAAGCTACAGCAGATAATAAAACAGGCCTTAAGTCCAAGGAGTCAGAGACTTGAAAGTACTTGATATTTCTTCAACACTCAACTACTTTGTGAACAGAAACATTGATAGCTCCTACCTCGCAACAGACAGGGAGGCTTTTGTTTCAACTCTAGGTAACAAGTCACAGTGGGTAAGTATATTTTAATCAGTAGCCACTGTTTAAAGGTACATGAAGGACTCAGTGAGTCTGTGCCTAAGACTGCTTTACGCTGACAAATTGTTCTTTCTGGTCTGGACGAATCAGATAAGTGAGTTCTAGCCAATTTACACATGGATATCCCAATACAGATTCACATGCTAAGTGGGATGAGCATTCTTATGAGAGAATGAATCTCAGAGTGTTTGCAGGGACTAGGCTGATTTAGGAGCTCAAGTTCCCTACTTTTCACTAGTCAACTGCCCTGAGCTTCAGCATTCAGATTTCACTTTTGCACAAAAGCTTCTCTGATGCACACCTAAAGGATTGTTATTTTCCATTACCTTGACAGTATACATTTATTTCTAGTGTACATTTACATCTATTTACCTCAGCACTACGCAGTTCACCACGATCATTTTGGCCTGTATTTTTCTTCCATTCTACCCAGGATTGATAAAGCTTTTCCTGAGCACCAAGAAGTTTCTTATTGGCACTATTCACGTTCTTTCTGGCATACTCGATCTGAAATACAGCCAAATAAGGAAGTAGAGCAAAGAGTCCAAACAGTTCCTTTAGGGCTACCCTATCTTGACTGTTTTGTAACCTCCTCTTAAAATACTTCAGAAGTTCAGAATAAAAGACTTTAGAAGTACAAGAGTTTTTCTTCTCTTCAAAGAATTGAACACTGGAAGCAGTTTTGAGATGTTATATGGTGTTCCCCTCTGCCTCAACTATTTCCCCTCTCTCCCACTGGCATCCTACAGAAGGAACTGGAAGTGTACAGAAGGCCGTGACTTTATGTGCAGCTTGTCCGGTACATAAAGGTACATTATTAGCATAAGACTACCAAAGCACCCAGAAATGCTCAGAGAAGGAAAGAGCAAGAGCAGCAAGCCCCAAAAGAATGCCACATTTTACTACCAAAAAAGACTTAAAGGTTTCTAATTGCAAGACACCTTCTTCACTGAATGAAGTGTCAAATCCAGCACTACAAAACAGGATTATAAACATGTTGCTTTTATTTCTGCAGTACTTACACTTACAAGCAGTTGCTCATTAGCACACAGCTCAGCTTGATTTAGGACCTCTCCTGAACGGTGATGAAGATCTCTCAATGGCAAATGCTTTGTATTTAGAAAATGCATCTAAACTTAAGACAGCAATTCTGGTCTTCCTACGACTTTTTTGGCTGTTTTCTTGCCCACATCTGCTTTTCATTAACTCAAATAAAAGCCTAAACTTACCAGACTAACAGTGTGCTGGAGCTGAGAGATTGTGTCCTGGCTTTTCTGTTTAGCATCTTTAACTTTGTTTAAGGCTTGTTGGTAGGCACGTGTGCGGAGCTTTGAAGACAAGGATCCTAGTCTAACATAGTAGCTTGGCTTTTGAACTCCAACTTCAAAACCTTCAACGTTTGCAGCTTCTTTCTCTAGGTATGTAGAAAGTAAGCAAACTAGTCACTAGAGGAAAACTTAAAGAGATCTGAGACAATTTTATCTGTTTACTAACAGCTGAAATCTGAACTTGCTGAGGACTCCTTTAGGACCGTGGATAGATTGATAGATCACCTTATGTGGAAATTCTTACTTTCATTCTGTTTCCCTGTGAAGATGCTAGTACACCCAGCAAGACAAAACGCAGCTTGGGAAGCACATGCTCCCTCCTACCCACCATGAAAAGGAATAAACAGACAATTGCTTGCTTCTCTCCAACAGAAGCATTCCAACAAAATCATAACTTGAATTGGTCTTACCTAGTTCTGCTTCTGTAAGTGGGAGATACTGGTCTACGAGGGTCTCTGACTTAGCGAGAGCACTGTCCACTCCACTGCTCACCATTTGCACAACACGACTTCCTAGGACAGTGTTAATGCTGCCATTGACAACTGACTTGGTCATTTCTACACTGTCTTGCATTGCTTCTTTAGTCTTGCCCACAACTCCAGTGATTGTGTGAGCAACAGTTTCCTTGGCACCGGTCACAGTGGTTGTTACAGCTTCTCTGGCTCCAACAACTACATCCTTGGCATTGGCAACAACCTGTCATAGGAAATACACCGATTCACTAACAATATTTACTGGTGAGAGCTAGATAATCCAGGAAATAAATTTATTCTAAAGATTGTGCAAGTTTAAGTTGTCTAGGAGAAATTCTGCCATGAAAACATATGTACAAGACAAAACAAGATATGACTGCCTCGCAACCTTCAGCTCAAAACACTTCAGTGAATGTAATCCAGACACTATTTTCTTCACACTGAGCAGGAAGGAGACAAAGATTCAAGTTTTAAAATATGACACCCACCAGTGAACTGCACCTATAGATAGATGTGTCAAATCATGGACAAATTTAAAATTAAAAATGCTTTATGGACTCCCAAAGGCATCAAACAGTTCTACAGCTACACCTTTGACTTCTTCATTGCTTTAAAGCTGTGTTTCTGGCATTGCTTTTTGAAATCTGTCTGGGTTTTTTAGTGATAATAAAAAGGGTGACAAAACAAAGGGATAATAGAAAGGGTGTATGGTTCTTCTGGTTATATGTACATGGAAATAACTCACCTTGTCAGTGGGTTGATTCAGTATAGGCAGTCTCTCTTCAATTTTGTCTAGACCTATACATGCATAGTTGTTGGCAACTACAACTATAAAAGAAATTACAAGAGTTGGTTTTCATTATTTCTCCCCTAGTATAAGTAACTCATATTGACAATTCCTCTTGAAACAGAGCTCATGCAATACTCTTAGTTTCCTTCCCTTTTCAGTGAGATTCAAGACAGCAAAGCCCAAGAACAAGGCAGATTTACCGTGCCAGAAAAAAAAAAGCCCTCACTTGCAGGCAGAGAAAAATCATTTGATAATTTATAAGCAACTATTAAAACAAGCTGAAACACCTCGCCCTTTGGCACTAATGAAACCAGGCTCCTGGTTACAACAGCCTTGTGATATAGCTTCCAAATTTAAACAGTTCTCAGTGCAAGCAAGTACAACAGTAGCATTTGAAACCAAGAGAAATGTAAGAAAGATGTTGAGCAAGAGATTACATAACCCTCTTGCATATCAAGAGAAGTCAATCAATTTAGTATCACAAAAGCCAGAATCTGATTTCTCTCTGCTTTGTTTTTTTTTAACAATTCTCATCTGTAATCAGCTACTCAGGCCAGGCAACATGTTTAGTCAGCTGCCCGAAACAGCACCTCAGACCAGGATGACCACGTTAAACTGTAAATGAATCTGGATATATAAAACAATCGGTTGAATTAAAGCTATCAAAAGCTTCATTTTTGCCTTACTTTGTGGTTCCAGTTTCTGGATGATAGGCATAGCACTTGTCATGGCTACAGATGTAATAGTCTTCACTCCTTTCTCTGCTATCTCACATACTGACTTCAGATAAGGATGATTATCCTTAGTGGTGATGTACGCTGTGGACACCATATCATAGGTGGAGCTCACCAACGGAAGGTTGACAACCCTTGATACAATGTTCTGTTTAAAAGAGAAAGGGGTTAATTGACTCTAATTTCTCTGATCCAGACAAAAAACTTATGAGGCTAACTCAGACATACCTGCTGTGGATCAACTGCTGCCAATGCCATTTTTTCAGGCCTTGAACCTTACACAGCCTGTGGAAGAAGCACATTTGAGTTATGGCATCACCGTATCCACTTCATCTAAGCAACACACTTTGAAAACAACAACATTTTGTGATCTGCCCCATTTAATGGGATCAGAACACTCAGGTTTTTGCATACAGGAATTCAATTTTATTGTAACAATTTAGGAATCCATAACTTGGTACAAGCAACACAAGTACAGTACATGCACTGGCTTTGATATCCAGCAGTTCACTGCTGAATAACCAAAGTAACCAGGTGACGGGTTCAATTATTTTCCTAGAAGAATTAAGACACACTCGGGCTTATCTGTTGAGCCAGGAGAAAGAAAAGTCAGCTCACTAGTCACTAAAAATCTAGTTTAGGATGTCAAAGTCAGATGAAGATTCCACCAACAACATCTTTAAGAAGATTACAACTTCTGTGGTGAGCACATCTAGGTCTCACTCTTGTTCAGTTTGCTAAAAACTTGGCGTTCCTGTAACTCACAGAGCACATAACTTTCCCACTGCAAAAAATAACTCTCCTTTATGCCAGTTGAGACTAAAATATCACCCATCTCCCACTGAAACAGGTTGCAAACATTGGTCATTCAATAAGTCTACACTACTCAACATGTATTCCAACGTGTATTCCCATGGAGAAAATATTAACAGCTCTCCTCACATGAGCCATATAAAAAGGAGTGGAGTATTGTAGTACCACATAAGGGCAAAACACAGAAGCACAATGTCGTCTTATACACACATGCAGACTGAACTAAATCTGCAAGAAGCACTTTTCGCTTTGATAGTTTCACGTGACACTTAAGTTCCAGAAAGACCTGCGTAAATGAAGGCAACAAAAAGGCAAACTAGGAGTCAGTTCTCAAAAGGACTGTGGTTTACCAGGCCTTCTGCTAGGTTTGTCAAAGAGCCAACAGCAGTTTTCTGTTCACATGACAGCATCAAAACGAGTGTGTTAACTTTCAACTTGAGATAAGGCAAAACTTGTCCCCACCATGTAAGGGGGTACACAGATAAAGCCATGCTGTTAACATTTTACAGGCTTATTTGTGCTTATTTACATGTGCCATAAGGTAATGCTTGTAACGAGATTAACACAAGCAGGTAACAAACGAGGGTTACAACAATAATAAAAAAAGTTTTCCTTCCATTTATGAAGAACTGAAATACCCCCAGAAGCATGTTACGTTTCTCACACAGCATTACAAGTCAGATTACAACTGAATTTCGCTATGAACTGCAAAGCATACTGCAGGACAGAAGAGGCTACCAGCACAGAATCTGGCTTGTGAAGCTAAAAGGGCCCTTACTTTAAGGATTATCCACTATCTGTAATGTGCCCCAAAGATCCATGCATAACCGCATGCATTTGAATTCTAGTTACTAAGCCGGTCGAGTTAGCCTGTGAAGTTATTCCTACTCCTAAAGACAAGGAAGATAACTAGGATCTTACACAGTTTCAGAGAGCCCTTGAATAGGTTCAGCCCTGGCGAAAGTCAGATCCCGCTTCTCTGGAGAAGGTGAGCGAGATGCCTGGAATTGACGTCCAAGCGTATTTCAGAGACAGCGACAGATCCAAGCACATAGCCTATAGCACAAACGCAATTCTTCCTTTCCTCCCTCGCTAAGGGAAGAAGCGAAAGGCCCGAGGGCCGCACGATCCCCCCGCGGCACAGCCACGGCGCCCGCCCCGGATCACGATCGCCCCGAGGCAGGAAGGCGCCCGTTTCCCAAGGGTCACCACGGGCCGCTTCCGGGACCAGGCATTCCAACGCCGCTCCCGGGGGCGGGTGAGGGCCTCGGACTTTCTGGTCGCAAGAAAACCTCGGCCAGCTTTCCAGAGCGCGGTGGGGCGAGGGACCCGCGGCCAGCGCCGCACGCGGCCCCGCAGCCCCGCAGCCCCGGCCCGCTCCGCCGCGGGCTCCTCCATATTGCGGAGATGGCTCCGCGGGGCGGGGCGGGGCGGGCCGGCACCGAGCGCTCCTGCGGCCGGCG